>CAWUDS030000739.1:102500-107500 GCA_963859935.3 Lathyrus sativus
CAGTGTTGTTGAGTCGAGTTGAGTCTGTCCTTTAGGATGGAGTTGAATATCTTTTAACCTGGTGTTGTGGTTTAAATCCCTAGTATGCGGCATGTGTGTGAAAACACTGTCGGTACATGTTGTTGTCTAACTTCGTTGGCAGAAGAGGAATGATTCCAGTGGGGGAGAAGTTTGTATTTCTCCGGAATGCTACGGTGTGGTGGCTTAGTATGTTGAGGAATGCTATCATAGTTTGGTAAAGAGGGTTTGTACCCCATCATGATTTCGGCTGTCTATTAACAAATTGAGGAACTGATCACCCTTAATCTCTTGTTAATAGTGGACAGGATTGTGTTGGATGGGATAGACGCGTCTTGCAAGCTTGGGTAGCGTAAACAGTGAATAGTCTCGAGTTAAGCTAAATGCTTAAGGGATTATTTTGAGGAATTTGGCGTAAGACGGTGTTGAAGTGTCTATTTTGACTGAAACTTCGAATGAGAAGGAAAGTGAGAAAAATTGGGATTTGTCAATTATTCGCGATTGCCGGAGGTTTCCAGATGAGGTAGGTGATTTACTATCAGAGTGTGAAGTAAAGCTCACACGTTGCCTTTGTTGTTGGAACGAGTCTGATATTAGTGACTCCATATGGTGTGTTTTCGTTGGGATTGGAGAAGTTGAAGAGTCAACTTGAAGATCTGCCGGAAGAGAAGTTCTTTCGTTTGAGTGTATTACTGTAAGGTGCGCCAATTTTGTTGGTTAAACAGACAGAGGGTTTTGTGAAGCCTTGGGTGAACTATAAATAAGTGGACAAGGTGACTATCAAGGATAGGTGTTCGCTTCCAAGAACTAATGAGTTGATGGAGCAAATGATCGAAGGATGTGATTTCCGTAGTCGTGAGATCTTGAGTAGAGTTGTTGTGGTTGTGGTATCAAAGATCGATGGTTGTATCACAACGGGAGGCCCCAAGACCTACTGTTGAGATTAGAAGTAATCGGGCTTTAAAATATTCAAAAGATTGAAAGTGTGTTGGATGGCCTCCTAAGTATAAAATTGTTGTTGTACGTCGAATTCCGGGATCGCAGCTTTTTACGGAATCGAAATCGGACACTCGGAAGTCGGGTAACGGTCGAAAAGAGGATTTTGGGACTGTCATGTTCGCCTGGCGAGCATACTGGCGAACGTTCGCTGCGGTGTTCGCCTGGCGAAGGGGTCCTGGGCAGAAAATGTTATTCTGGTGTTTTTGCCGTAACGGGAGAACCGTAACTCGGAATGACGCGCGATTCGAAGCGTTGGAAAGCTATTGAAATTATCTATGAGATGGTGAAGTATTGACATGGATTTAAGCTATTTATTGATGAAGTGTGTTTGAATGTTGTGGTAAGGACGGGCGGTACGGTACGCGTTCCCGCCATAACTCACAACTTGTTTGTCCATTTGGCATGGGATCTTCTTTAATTATATATATAAGGCGTTGGTTGTGATAATAAATGATATTTTAAGGTATTCGAAGAGTATAGAGGATTATGTTGAGCATAAGGAACTGGAGTTATCAGTGTTGGAAAAAGAGCGGTGATATACTTCCGTAAGGAAAGTTCTGCCGAATCCGATAAAACTAATTGTGGTGTTTGTGATGCTTGTTGATATAATTAGGGGATTTACTAAAGACAACTTCAGCGAGTTTCAATTATGCAAAAGGCAACTTGAAGTATATAAGAGAAATCATCCGACCAGTGATTTAGAGTTGGTTACTATTGTGGTTGTACCGGAACCGGAGGCTTCGAAAGTTCAGACTGAGATCGGAGATGTTTGGTGATCTTAAGAGTTTAAGGTGTTTGTTTAATTTGATTAAGACGAATGTGAGGCATAGGAAATAATTGGGACTTCGGAAGGAGTACGGCTTCGAGTTGAATTACCATTCGGGTAAAGTGCATGTGGTAGATGATGCGGTGAGTTGGAAATGTCTGCGTATACCGAAGTTGACGGTGAGAAGAGTTAGAACTGACTGAGCAATTTTATAATATGAGTTTGGTGGGCGAATAGACCTCTTATGGAGTTAAGCGTTTATTGTTAGACCTGACGAGTGGTATGCTTGAGTTGGTGAATTAGTTGAATTTGATAAATTAGAGCCGAAGAGTGGATTGTCGGGTTTGTGGAAATAATACCACGAGGTGTTATGGTAGAGTATGTGTACCAGATTTTGTTGAGGGGAGTAGAAGTACTCGTGAAGAAATACATTAGGGTAGATGGAGTACCCATCCCGGTGCTATGAAGAAGTAACCGAATTTGAGTAGATTTTTTTTGGTGACCATAGATGAGGAGAGCAGCGGTTGAGGTTGAATATGCTGGTTAGAATAACCGAAATTCGAAGAGTGAACATCAGAGACTATTGAGTCTGATGCAACCTTTGAATATTCTAGAGTGGGAATCAGGTAGTATTTTTGCGGAGTTGGTGTTGAGATTTCCAAATAATTGGGAAGATATAATTTTAATTTGGGTTGTTGCGAGTGGATTAACTATTCCGTGTTGAGGATATATGAGATGCATATTGAGTAAGTGGTGAAGTTAGATGAGATACTGACAAATATTATGTCAGATGGGAATTGAGGTTTATATTGAGATTTTGGAGGGGCTTACAGGAAACTTCGGGTACTAAGTTGAAGTTGAGTTCGACTTACCATCCACAAACTGATGGTAAGTCATAGAGGATTATTGAGTCTGTAGAGAATTGGTGAGAGTGTGGGTGTTGGATCAAGGTGGATGGTGGGATGATTAACTACCGTTGATTGAATTACCTATAATAACGGTTACCATCCTAGTGTCGGAATGACACTATATGTGACTTGGTGAGGTAGGGGGTATAGGAATCTACTGTGTTGGAATGGGTCGAGTGAGAGTGTTGTGCTCAGACCTGAAAATTATGTTGGAGATGGCTGAGAAGATCAAGAGGATCCAAGGAAAAATGTGTTTTGAGAGTCACGCCGGTGACTGATGTTGGTCGAACTTCGAAGTCTTAGAAGTTCGCACCGTGTTCTGTGGTTTGTATCAGAGTGGCGCAGCGGAGGCATGGGAGGAGTAACATGTTAGACTATTTTTCCGTTGCCGTCGTGAATTGGCATGACGTGTTTCGTGTGTCTTGTTGAGAAAGTACATTGAATCAGGTGGATGATGTACTAGTGGAAAATAATTTGAGTGTTGAGGCATTGCTGGTTCGTTTTGACGAACGAAAGTCAACTCCGAGGGGAGGAGACATCTTTGGTGGAAATGGTTTGGGGAAGTGCTGCAAAGGCAGTGCGACCTGGGAATTGGGATGAAGGATGCGGGAAGCGTATCCGGAATTGTTCCATCAGGCAATTTTCGAGGACGAAAATAATTAAAGTGGGGGAGAGTTGTAACACCCATTTTATTTATTTAGTCATTTTGGTGTTAATTTAATTATTTTATGTTGGTGTGCCCTTAGGTGGGGTGTGTTGGTATATGATTGGTGAGTACCCTTGATATGTAAGGATCATTGGTGGTGTGGAGATAATAATATAATAATTAATAGTAATATTGGTGGTATTATTATTATTATTTTTCTTATTATTATTATGATTATTATTATTAGTATGAATATTATTATTGGTCGGTGTCCCTGATATGGGAGAATTATTGGTGGTGAATTGGTGTAGATATAATAATATAATAACTAATGGTAATATTGGTGGTGCTTTGGTGTGAATATGATAATATAATGAATAATAGTAATATTGGTGGGGGTATTATTATTATTATTATATTTATTATATTTATCATTATTATTATTATATTATTTTTATTAATATTATTATTATTATTGGTGTGATAATATTATTATTATTATAATTATAATCATTGTTGGGTGTATCACTATTATTATTATTATGTTGAATATTACTATAATATTATAATAGTATTATATTATATTATATTATTATTATAATGATTATTATAATTATTATTATTAGAATTATTATTGGGAATATTAGTGGTTGGAATAAGTAAAATAAGAGGTGGAAGGGTTATTGGGAAGTTAGAATGGAAATATGAAAAGTCACGATAGGAACCGTGAGGAAGGAAATATGAAGGGGGTAGCAAGGAGATATTAGAAAAGTTGGAATGGAGAGGAAAGGGATTACCATAGGCGTGGGATATTGGTGTGATAATAATAATAATAATATTATTATTATTATTATTATTACTATTATTATTATTAGTGTTATTATTATTATTATTAAAAGTATTATTATGATTATTGGAGAGATAATAATATTATTATTATTGTTATTATTAATAGTATTATTATTATTAAGATTATTATTATTATTATTATCATTATTATTATTATTATTATTAGAATTATTAATATTATTATTATTATTTTGGTGAGATAATAATAATATTATTATTATTATTATTATTATTATTATTATTATTATTATTATTATTATTATTATTATTATTATTAATATGTGGTATTATTAATATTAGTAAGATTATATTAGTATTATTATTATTAAGATTATTAATATTATATTATCTTATTAGTTATTATTATTGGGATTAGAATAATTAAAAGGGAAATAGAATATGAGGGGTTAGGAGAGTTACGATACATTTTAGAAAATTGAGAAAAAAGAGCGATAGAAAGAGAGAAGAGGAAAGAACGAGGAAAGTGAAAAAGAACGAAGGAAAAAGGGAACGAACAACGGAAGAGGAAGGAGAAGGCCAAGAGACCAATTCTAGGAGGAATTCTATCGATCGACCAATTGTCAAGGTAAGGGGGGAGAAATTTGATTGGGAATGGTTTATACATGTATAGGGTAGAGGGGATTCCTTAACCCCGTAGGAATTTATCGTTATATAAAGTTTTATATTGGCATGCTATGATTATTGTTGATGTTGGGGGATTGATGAATGCTGATGATGCATTTTGGGGTATATATATATATGGTGATGATAGTAACTGTAATGTTGAGCCATTTTGTTGGATTGTTGATGTTAT
>CAWUDS030000739.1:120000-125874 GCA_963859935.3 Lathyrus sativus
AAAATGATGAGTATGGGATATAACTTGTGTACTTGGGGATAGTACGCGTTTCCCTTAATATTGTTGGTGAGCAATTAGTAATGTATATGTGTGTAGTGATCAGTAGGATCGTGTATCCCCGAGTGGGGGGGGGGGGGACGTAGTTATATCCGGTGTGATAGTATGAATTCGTTTACTATCTGATTGATTTATATGGTGTTGGTGTAATATATCTATACATATGCATTGTTGTATGATGATATGATCAGGAGGATCGTGTGCACTTAGCGTGCCAGAATATAATAATTATGCATTGGTGTCTTGCATATCATGGTGTTTTGGTGGGATGAATCATGTCTCAGGAGGAGCGTAAGTGATTCATCCGTACTCCTTTGTGGAGAATGGTGGGGGATAGATCATGTCTCAGGAGGAGCGTAAGTGATCTATCCAGGTTCGATTGAATGAACCAATGAGTCGGTACCGCATGCATGGTGTTGAGTTGCATAATTGCATTATAATATGTTATATTGTAATTTGAACAGTAGGTTCGTTATATGGTGTTGTTGGGGTGAATAATTGATGTGTTGGTGTGTTTTACTGCCTTATTACATGTATTACATTACCATTATATTTTTGATCATGATTTCTCACCCCTTGTTGTTGTTGTGGTCTGTGCTTCTTCGGAAGTACAGATAATCCAGGTGCTTAGCTAGCTTGGATATTGGTGTGACTGTCGAGTCTAGGATGCTCTGATACGTAGCACGGGACTTGGGCATTTTTATTGTTTCATGTTGAACTCCTATTTTTTTCCTGCGAACGTATCAAAATTTTTATTTAATTGTATTATTTAAATATTCTGCTGTATTTGGAGAAAAACCTTTTTTTATAAGGAAACGTGATTTTTATGTGATATCCCACTTGGGAAGGAAACTCTGATTTTTATTATGTTATTCATATTTTATTTGTTTTGGGAAGTGGGGTGTTACAATTGGTATCAGAGCAGGTCGGTCCGTCCGGCCAGTGTTGTTGAGTCGAGTTGAGTCTGTCCGTTATGATGTAGTTGAATATCTTTTAACCTGGTGTTGTTATGTTTTGAGCAGTATGGCAGGAAGGAACGATGCTGCATTAGCTGCTGCTATGCAAGCAATGGCGCAAGCTGTTGCTAATCAGAATCAAACTGCAGATGCCCAATTCAGGAGTTTGGCGCAGTTTCGGAGCAACAAGCCGCCAACGTTTGAAGGAGGAATTTTGGACCCAGAAGCTGCTCAGAAGTGGCTGAAGGCAATTGAGAAAATCTTCAGAACTATGGATTGTACTGATGAGCAGAAGGTGAGGTTTGGTACTCACATGCTGGAGGGTGAGGCTGAAGCTTGGTGGGACAATAGTCGCCAAAGATTGGAAGCTGCTGGAACTGCCATTACTTGGGAGGTAGTTCGGAAGGGTTTTCTGGAGAAGTATTTTCCGGAAGATATTCGGAGTGCTAAGGAAATTGAATTCTTAGAGCTGAAGCAGGGTAGTATGACTGTAGCAGAGTATGCTGCTAAGTTTGAGGAGCTGGTGCAGTATTGTCCTCACTATAATGTGGAAGGGGCAATGACTTCTAAGTGCTTAAAGTTTGAGAATGGACTGCGTCCAGAGATTAAGCTGGGGATTGCTTGTCAGAAGATCAGGAGCTATCCTGAGCTGGTAAGCAGGAGCAGGATCTATGATAACGATAACCGGGCAAGGATTGCACACTACAAAGCTGTTAATGACCGTAAGGGTAAGCAGAGGTTTAGTGGTACTCCTTATGGTGTTGCTGCTGATAAGGGAAAACGTAAAGCTGTTGTTGATAAGAAGCCTAGAGATGGGAGAGCATCTGCTGAAGGGAAATGTTTTCGGTGCGGTGGTATGGGACACCGTGCTAATGATTGTCCTAATGAAGCCAAAAAGTGTTTTAAGTATGGAAAACCAGGTCATGTGATAGCTGACTGCAGAGCAACTATGCCGACCTGTTATAACTGTGGTGAGAAGGGTCACATCAGTACCCATTGTGAGAAGCCGAAGAAGCCTCAGACGTCTCCGGCTGGTGGAAAAGTGTTTGCTTTGGCAGGAACTCAAGCTGCCAGTGATGAGCGTGTTATCAAAGGTACTTGTATTATCAATAATATTCCTTTAACTGCTATTATTGATACGGGTGCAACACACTCGTTTATTTCTGTGGATTGTGTGGAGAGGATAGGATTGGTGCCGTCTACTCTAGAGAGACGAATGACTATTGAGACACCCTCTATAGGTTCAGTGACTACTTCTTTGGTATGCCTGAAGTGTCCGCTGACTATTTTCGGTAGAGAATTTGAAGTGGATTTGATTTGTCTACCACTTGGTAAATTGGATGTTATTCTGGGTATGAACTGGTTAGAGTTCAACCGAGTCTACATCGACTGTTTTCGGAAGGAATTGTTGTTCTTGACCCCTGAAGAGGAAGCTTTAGCAAGTTCTTTGTCTAATAAAGAATTGAGGACCTTGTTGGAAGATGAAACTAGAGTGTTTGCTTTATTTGCAACTTTATCGGTAGATAGCAAAGTGTCAATGGAGGAATTGGCAGTGGTGAATGAATTTCCGGAAGTGTTTCCTGACGACATTACGGAATTGCCTCCGACGCGAGAAGTGGAATTTGGTATTGATCTTGTTCCTGGTACGAGGCCTATTTCTATGGCGCCGTACAGGATGTCTGCAGTGGAATTGGCTGAGTTGAAGTCTCAGATTGGAGAATTGTTGGATAGAAAGTTTATTAGGCCAAGTGTATCGCCGTGGGGAGCTCCAGTGTTGTTGGTGAAGAAGAAGGATGGTAGTATGCGTTTGTGCATCGATTACCGTCAGTTGAATAAAGTGACGATTAAGAATAAGTATCCTCTCCCGAGGATTGATGATTTGATGGACCAGCTGGTGGGAGCTCGTGTGTTTAGTAAGATTGACTTAAGGTCGGGTTATCATCAAATAAGAGTAAAAGAAGGTGATATTCAGAAGACTGCTTTTAGAACTCGATATGGACATTATGAATATGCTGTAATGCCGTTTGGAGTGACTAATGCGCCGGGAGTATTTATGGAGTATATGAACAGAATTTTCCATTCTTATTTGGATCAATTCATTGTAGTGTTTATTGATGATATATTAATTTATTCTAAATCTGATGAAGAACATGCAGGACATTTGAGAATTGCCTTGCAAGTGTTGAAGGAAAATAAATTATTTGCTAAACTGTCAAAGTGTGACTTCTGGTTGAAGAGAGTGAGTTTCTTGGGGCATGTAATATCTGAAGATGGAATAGCGGTGGATCCGTCAAAAGTAAGTGCAGTATTGCAGTGGGAACCGCCGAAGACAGCGACAGAAATTAGGAGCTTTCTGGGTTTAGCTGGTTATTACCGCAGGTTTATTGAAGGGTTCTCTAATTTGGCGTTGCCATTAACTCAGTTGACGAGAAAGAACCAAGTTTTCGTATGGGACGCTGCTTGTGAAGAAAGTTTTGAAGAGTTGAAAAAGAGATTGACTACGACACCGGTGTTAGTGTTACCGACTCCGAGTGAACCGTTTGTGGTGTACTGTGATGCGTCTAAGATGGGATTAGGAGGAGTTCTTATGCAGAATGGTAAGGTAGTAGCATATGCTTCGCGGCAACTGAGAGTGCATGAGCGAAATTATCCTACTCATGATCTTGAGTTAGCTGCGGTTGTTTTTGTGTTGAAAATTTGGAGGCATTACCTGTATGGTTCAAGATTTGAAGTGTTTAGTGATCATAAGAGTCTGAGATACCTGTTTGATCAGAAAGAGCTGAATATGAGGCAGAGAAGATGGTTAGAATTTTTGAAGGATTATGACTTCAGTTTGAGTTATCATCCGGGAAAGGCCAATGTAGTGGCAGACGCTTTGAGTAGAAAGACAATTCATATGGCAGCTCTGATGGTGAAAGAAATTGAGTTAATTGAACAATTCAGAGATTTGAGCATGGTTTGTGAAACTACTGCAGAGAGTGTAATGTTGGGTATGTTGCAGGTAAATAATGACTTCTTGGATATGATTAGAGAGAATCAGAAGTTGGATGTGAAATTGGTAGATTTGATGCCTGGAGTAGGAAGTGACTCCGATAGTGACTTTAAATTGGATAGTACAGGTGTGTTGAGATTTAGAGGCAGGATTTGTGTACCAGATGATGAGGAACTGAAAAAGCTGATTTTGAGTGAAGGACACCGTAGTAATCTGAGTATTCATCCCGGAGCTACGAAGATGTATCATGATTTAAAGAAATTATTTTGGTGGTCTGGTATGAAAAGAGACATTGCTCAATTTGTTTATGCCTGTTTGACGTGTCAGAAATCGAAGGTAGAACACCAGAGACCTTCTGGATTTATGCAACCGTTGGAAATTCCGGTTTGGAAATGGGATTGCATTTCTATGGACTTTGTTACAGGATTGCCAAATACGGCGAGAGGTTTTGATGCTATATGGGTGATTGTGGATCGGTTAATGAAGTCTGCACACTTTGTGCCAATTAATATTAGTTTTCCGTTGACGAAGCTGGCGGAGATTTATATTCGGGTAATTGTGAAGTTACATGGTGTTCCGTCCAGTATTGTGTCGGATAGAGATCCGAGGTTTACTTCAGAATTTTGGAAGAGCTTGCAAGAAGCTTTGGGTACTAAGTTGAAATTAAGTTCAGCTTATCATCCACAAACTGATGGTCAATCGGAAAGGACTATTCAGTCGCTTGAGGATTTATTAAGAGCTTGTGTATTGGAAAAGGGTGGTGCGTGGGACACTCATTTATCATTGATTGAATTCACGTACAATAATAGTTACCATTCGAGTATTGGAATGGCACCCTTTGAAGCTTTGTATGGGAGGAGGTGTAGGACTCCTCTGTGTTGGTATGAGACCGGTGAGAGTGTGGTGCTTGGACCAGAAATTGTTCAGCAGACTACTGAGACGATTCAGATGATTCGTGAGAAAATGAAAGTGTCTCAGAGTAGGCAGAAGAGTTATCATGATAATCGGAGGAAAGAGTTGGAATTCTGTGTAGGTGATCACGTATTCCTAAGAGTTAACCCGATGACTGGTGTGGGTCGGGCGTTGAAGTCCAAGAAGCTGGATCCTAAGTTTATTGGACCTTATGAAATTTTGCAAAGAGTTGGTGCTGTGGCCTATAGGGTGGCGTTGCCGCCGGAGTTGTCGAATCTACATGATGTGTTTCATGTGTCGCAATTGCGAAAATATGTTTCTGATCCATCTCATGTGATTCAGAGAGATGATGTTCAGGTTCGGGAGAATCTTACTATTGAGACGATGCCGTTGAGGATCGAGGACCGTAAGATGAAACAGCTCCGAGGGAAAGAGATACCTTTGGTGAAGGTAGCTTGGGGAGGTGCTGCAGGAGGCAGTGTGACCTGGGAGTTGGAAAGCAGGATGCGAGAAGCGTATCCGGAGCTATTTCCATCAGGTAATTTTCGAGGACGAAAATAATTAAAGTGGGGGAGAGTTGTAACACCCATTTTAATTATTTAGTCACTTTATTATTATTTTAAAAATTATATGTTGGTGTGCCCTTTGGTGGGGGTGTATTTGATGATGTTTGGTGGGTGTCCCTAATGTGGGAGGACTATTGGTGATATTTTGGTGTGAAATATAGTAATATAAAAATAATAGTAACATTGGTGGGGGTGTTATTATTATTATTATATTTATTATATTTATTATATTTGTTACTATTATTAATATTATTATTATTTTGGTGAAATAATAATATTAGTATTATTATATTATTATTATATTATTTTTATTAATATTATTATTATTATTGGTGTGATAATATTATTATTATTATAATTATAATTATTGTTGGGTGTATCACTATTATTA
>CAWUDS030000740.1:2500-27500 GCA_963859935.3 Lathyrus sativus
CATGAAAAGATCAAATTCTCATGGGAAGACCCTAGATGGTTCTAGACTGTTCTAAACCTCTCTATATAATGATTGCAACTTGCATTGATGCAGGGTTGGTGTTGATTGTGGTAGAGAAGAGAGTGTGAAATCATAAAGCTTCCATTGCAAGTTACATTGAATCTCTTGATTCTTCTTCATTGCTATCCCATTTTTCTTCACAAACCTTCTCCATAGACATTTCTGAATGTGTTCATACTGGTTTGAAGTTCCATTGATGAAGATTTGAAGGTGTTCCATTGGAAATTGCAAGAAAGCAAATTACATTGGATCTTGAAGTACAAGCTTGCTACATCCATTCTTTTGCAAACAGAAGAAGATTCATCATCTAGGGAGCATTCTTGAAGAGTTTCAAGGCTTGAATTGAAGATCTACCATCACTACCAATCCAAGAAGCCAGGTATGCAAAACCATTTCTACACCTCAATCTAGGCATGGCTAGGGTAAATTATTAGTGTAAAGCTGTTAGAGACAATTAGGTGACCAATTCTGATGAGTTTGGGAGCATTTGGTGAAGTTTCAACTATGGAGGTCAATTCTTGATGGAGCAAGAACATGCTATATAGTGAATGATAATGCTAGTTTAATGGCTGATTTTGATTAGTGTAACATAAGGATCATTTTGATACCAAGAATTCTGAGTTTGGTTGAAGTGGAAAACTGATCATATTTTGAGGTTCATGATGTTTCACATTCGGGTTGCATGGTAGAGACTGTTTTAATGAAAACCAACGCCATAGTTTTGTTCAGCGTGGAAAATAGGTCAAGTTTGGGTTTTATTTTGTTAAGTTTGGTGGAGAAACGAAGGAGAACGAATGAGTGGAAGTTGTGCATGAAAGCTGCGTTCATGGAGGGTTTTTTCTAAAAACCCTAGTCTCAAGGTTGAAGAAGACTTCATAGCCGTTGGATCGCTCATTGACCGGTTGACTTGCTCATGATCTTAGGGTCCACGTTCAAAACAAAATGAGAGGGAGAGTTGACCCAGCGAAACGCTGCGTTCCACTTAAAGCCAAGTCTGGGCTTAGTGGATCTTGTGCTAACGCCACCCCCATGTCAAGCCCAATCCAAGTTTGAACTATATTTTCTTTCTTTTCGCACCGCATCCTTTTTCATTTTCTTTAGTTTTTTTTCAATTAATTTCTGAAGTAAAATGGGCCCAGGCGCGTTGCTTGCTACACCCCCAGTATGGGCCCAAATCAGTTCATAACTGCATATTGTTGCTATATACACCACGCTTTTTTTATTTTCCTCATGATTTTCATTGATTTCTGAATTAAAACTGGGCCCTAGCGTATTTCTATATGCACCCCTCATGTTGGGCCCAGATATGAAATGAACTGAATATCATTTCTTTCAGCACCCCCAATTGAAGCCCAATTGCATTTTTAACTAGAATTTGTTTCTATTCGCACCATAGTTTTTCCATTTTCTTGTTGATTTTACCATTTAATTTCTGTTTTGATACTGGGCTTAGCGTATTTCTATACGCACCTCCAAGTTAAGCCCAAGTTTGATTTGCATTGCATTGTCTTACTTCCCACACCCCATGCTTCATGTTCATATTATATTTTCTCCATTTTTTTCCAATCTTTAAAAATTCATAATAAAATGAAAAATCAATATTTTTTCATGGGAGTTTCTTCTCCCTTTTCATATTTTTGTCTAGAAAAATATAAAATAAAAAAATTTCTCATTTCATGCATTTTAATATTTTTTGCATATTTTCCATTTTAATTGCATTTTAATGCTTTTATGTTGATACCTTAATTTGTAGAATTTAGTTTAGGTAGATCCCTTTAGATTTTTAGGTCAATCTTTTTAGGATAGTTATATGCATGTTTTAGGTTCCCCCTGGATTAATTCCATATTTTTGTGATGATTTTTAGGATAGTTTTGATTAGATGCAATTAGGTTGTGTAGAATTAGGTTAAAACTTCAACATAGGTCCATAATAACTTTAGATTTTGGGTTTTTAGGACAATTTAGACTATGGGGCATATATGGGTATTAAGGGTAGGTATGTAGGATCCCTTAGAAATTATATTAGGATTTAATATAATAGTATGCTATTTTTAGTTGATTTTTGCATTGGATGATTGTTTGTGTTGCCTTTAGGGCATGTTTGTTTAGTTTGCTTTGCTTTGTGGGCTTGGAAAGCTTGGTATCTCTTTGTGGAGCATTGAGGAGCATAGTAGAAGACTTGAAGATGCATTGAGGAGCTTGAGCTTGTTCTTCTTTTCTTTTTGTTGTTGTTTTAGGGTTAGGGATTAGGAAGAGTTTAGATGTAGATAATTTCTTTCTTAAACATGGATGGTATCATTCTCCTCCATTCCTCCCTATGATTCAAAGTCCTTCCATGGTATACACCTCTCTCCTTTGGAGGGATAAGTGAGGTAACTAGGAAGTAGAACTTTTGAGGGAACCATTCCTTTGATGTTGAACCCTTATAGGTCACCTTTGGTGATCAAATAAGCAGTTCAATATCCCCCAGCTTATCCAGTAAGTGATTTTCTCTGGTTTTGATTGTCTTGAGAGATGCAGAGCTTGAGCTTGAAGATGAAGACTTCATTGAAGAGTATAGAAGAGGATGAATCCTTGAGTAGTGCCATTCCAGCTGAAGCTTGAAGAGCATGAAGAGCAAGTTGATACTTGAAGATCCCTGAAGATTAGCTGAAGCCTGAAGGTGGAGCTGATCAAGAAGTTGAAGCTTAAGGGAGAAGATGAGTTGAAACTCATGTTGTAGGGTTGAAACCTGGAAAAGCAATTGATGTTGGTCAAGAGTGATTGAAGTCTGAAGACTGAGTTGCTGTTGGAAAAGCTGAAGCTTGAAGTTGAAAGAGGAGTTGATTTGTTTTCTTCTTTTTCTTTTTTGTATTGCTGTGTTTTGCTTGACTTGTCTGATGCATTAGAATAAGTCCATATCTAGAATAGGTAGAACCTAGGAGCATGATTGCATTAGAGGTTGAGTTGCTCCCTCTGCTTGTATTGTTACTGTGTGGCTTTGCTTGCGGGTATTCGGTAGAGCCCAGCTCCCTTGCCCATATGGTTTGTTTGCCTGATGGCATTTTATTTCATTTCATCTGTATGATTGCAGTTTACTATTTATTGCTTGATAGCATGTTGTTTATATTTCAGTATGATTACTGTTATTTCATTTTGGCTTGAGGTTGAGATGAGCTTGTGGAGGCTGAAGCCCCACACACATTTCCTCCCTCACTTGCATTGCATGCATTTTACTGTTAAGCTGATGCTTTGTCTGTTTCGGTGTATCATTGACATGATCCCTTAGGACTCTCATTTCCCTGGATAAGGATTTGATGATAGACTTTTAGGTTGAAACCTATGCATGACAACTTCTAGGAGTTCCCTGTTCAAACCTCAACCATAGGATGAATCCATGGCATGACAACAGTAGGACTTGATAGTCTCCCTCCTAGTTGGGCCTGTTCTCTTCTCATCTCAAAACAGTTTAAGTTACAGTAATCATGAATGATTTCTTTCGTACGCTACGAGCCTTAAGCTATCTGAGAAAGGATTGTGGGAGAGTTTCTTTTCCACAGTCTGGATTTTTAGTATGGTACCCTTTGGGTGACATGCGACGCATTCACTCTCAGGTCATAGTCTCTAGTGCGATTGAAATCGCAAACACAATAAAAAACACTTCTTTCATAAAAGACAGGAAATAAACCGTAGTTTCCCGAACTACGTGAGCTCTGATCTCTCATGCCTGTTGAGAGTACGTAGGCACAAGATGGCGATGTCTTGGCGAGCTACCTTGCCCCTAATCCTTCGTAGGCCAAACTACGTTGACTCTGATTTCTCGTCCTCTGATGAGAATACGTAGGCATAAAGTGTGACGCTTTGCCGAGTCATTTTTCTTTTCTGTTTAAGCCAGCCTTGATAGGTAGATAGAATAAAACCAACCCGTCCAAGTAAACACAACAAGCGAGGATCCCGTCGAGTACGGCGGACGTGAGGGGTGCTAATACCTTCCCCTGGCGTAACCGACTCCCGAACCCAGACAATGGTTGCGATGACCTTGTCTTACCCTTTTTCGTTAGGTTTTTCCGATCGTTTCCTTTCCCGCTCTGAGGGATAAATAACGAAAGGTGGCGACTCTTCTGTCATGCCGACACCTTATTTTCGCGCAAGCGACAGCTGGCGACTCTGCTGGGGACTTCAGGGTTCCCTATGTGAGTCTCGCCTTGGATTTTCTTCCTAGCTGCCTGGGACCGTCCCCAGCAGCTGGCGACTCTGCTGGGGACTTTCTCAGTTCCCTGCGAGAGTCAATCCTAACGCTTGTATGTTTACCTTCTGGGTTGCGTTTATTTATCGCATTTTACTTCTCGCACTTTATTTCCCGCATTTTATTTTCAGTATAATATGATTATTTGTGCTGTTGTGGGATGGGAGTTCTGATGAGTGAGAAGCCAGACCCAGGCTTGAGTGCACTATAGACTTAGAGTGGAAATTAGTGGGCGCGTGCTTGCTTTGCAGGCACTAGTGTCTCATGAAATCCACGCTCAGACGAGGTTCATCCGGTTGGCTTCACTTTCAACCCTTTGGGTTGAGACGGTTGCTGGTTTGGTGGATTGTCGACTCTGGGGACCGATCATTTGTGATTCAGCTAAGTGAGGCCGCTTCATGAGCTGGTGATGCCACACCTTCTGGGTATCGTATCACCCCTCTTGAAAGTCTGTGACGCTAATGAACGCATAGGATGCCGTACCTTGAGTCAGTTTAGGTCCATACCCGTGAGTGGGAGGGTTTTTGCAGGAAACTTGACTTCCAGCCTACCCGATATCTTGGTTTTCTCTCGTCAGAGCAGACTTATTCCGTCAGCAGCGCAGCAGCAATCAAAGTTTTGTGGGGGCTGTGATCCCGTGTTTGCTGCATCTTGCATTGCATTTGCATGAACATTCATGCATCATATTGCATGTCATTCACCAGCTAGTCAGAGCTCTTATTCAGTCGTTATCTTCTGAAGGTGAGTATTGAAGGCGACCAAGGGGTTGAAGCAGATTTGAAGCAGATTTGGTCAGAGCCAAGCAGTGAAGTCAGTTGACAGTTGTCGGTAGCTATGTCAGAGAGCAGCTGCCAGTTTGTTGATACCTTGTCAGGTTTCACTGTGACGTCCAATCCTTTGTACGGATCTACGCATGATGAAGACTTTCCGCAAGTGAACAACCTTACTGCAGCTCAGCTTGTACAGCCTTCTGTTAAAGACCGAGGTCTACGTGAGCAGTTTGTTGTCCGAGGTGAACGTTCTCCTTCTGTTGATATCTCAGACTACCAGGGTTTTGCCTTCCCTGTGCCAAAGTCTCGAAGAGAGGTCCCGACAGCAAAGGATGAAGACCCATTAACTCCCGTGTATGCTGAAAAGTTTCGCGCATTGGATGAAAGATTCAAAGCCTTGAAAGGTAAAGACGCTGTTAACCCTAGTGCTGCAGACATGTGTCTGGTTCCTGGCCTAGTGTTACCTTCGAAGTTCAGAATGCCGAGGTTCGAAAAGTACAGAGGAGATAGTTGCCTGAAGCAACATTTAGTGATGTTCTGCCGAAGAATGACTTCGTTTGTGCACGACGACAAGTTGATGATCCACTGCTTTCAAGATAGTCCGACTGGGGCATCCCTGAGCTGGTATATGCAGTTGGAGAGTAATCAGATCCGATCATGGGTGGATTTAGCCAATGCTTTTCTGAAACAGTACGACTACAATCTTGATGAAGCTCCTAGTCGCATGCAGCTGCAAGAATTGTCTCAAGAGAACAATGAACCTTTCAGGAAGTATGTTCAGAGATGGAGAGAATTTGCTGCTAGAGTGCAACCACCGCTTCTAGACCAAGAGTTAAAAGGCATGTTTGTAAACTCCTTGCAGAGCCCGTACTTCGAAAGAATGCTTGGAGTTGCACCAAACTTCTCTGAGTTGGTAAAGGCAGGAGAACGCATCGAGTATGGTGTAAAGACTGGAAGAATCCAGAATGTTTCAAGCGGTCAGGCTAGTGAAACTGAATCTTTCTATAGCTTTCAAACTGAAGATGAAATTGTGGTCAATGCAGTCCTGACTGATGTTGGGTATCTTCAAGACGAATCGGTAAAATCTGTTGGTTCTCCGCCTTCTCAGCGGTCAGCATCTTCTGTGTCTAGACAGACAATTGTGCCTGGGGCACCACATCGGGAACTTTACGTCGCTCCTCTTGCAAATCCACGAGCCCGTGGCCAAGGTTATCAGAATTAGTGTCAGAATCAGAACCGACCTCGTAACAACTTGGAACGAAGGAATGCTCCTTCTCATCCAGTGCCTGCGCCGTATAGTCAGATTCTTCCACTTTTGATTTAGAATTCTTTGGTGGAACCCAAAGCTCTCAAGCCCGTGCCAGAGCCTTACCCTCCAGGGTACAACCCCCATGCTCAGTGTGGTTACCATGGTGGATCTCCAGGGCATTCGACTGGAGATTGCAAAGCTTTTCAGGCAAAAGTGCAACAGTTGATCGACAAAGGGTGCATTTCCTTCCCTGAAGGAGTTTTGGTTGTGCATGACAACCTCTCAGCTGTCTGAGCTTGCAGATTCAGAGGGTTATTTTCAGGAGCCGGTGGTTCAGACAGGCAGACATCCTCAGCATTGGCAGTCCTCGGACTTTTTATCATTTGCATTTGTAGTTTCTTTTCTGTTAGTTACTACTTGCTGTTAAACATTGTATGTTTCGAATGGTAATGTTAATAAAGTGACTATGCATTTTTCTGAATTAATCATTTTGTTGTCACTCATTTACTGCATTGCACTGACACTTGCATTTTGTTCACTCCACTTTATCACTATGATTAGCGAAGATTGGAGGGAGGATGATGAAACTGAATACTCATAACCGATGATCGTATGCTTTCAGATAAAACCTTGCCGATGACGTACAAGGCATTGTTTCAAATCCCCTAAACATCGGAGAGATAAGGAAGAGAATCCCTTGTTAACCACTTCGAGCCGAGAAGTAGGAGTTTCTTTCGGGCTTTTGAACCCTCACATCTTAACCCGGGGCAGGGTAGTTGTCAGTTAGCTTGATCGAGCGTTCAAGTCTTATGGAGGAGTGTTGTCTTTCGAGGACCAATCACATCATATTCCTCCCCAGAGGTCGTACCTCGTCAACCGCAATGGTTAAACCTCACCAACCAGGAGTGAGACAGTTGCAATCCTTTCGGAGCAGTCCAGACAGCCGGTGTCGCACGACTTGTTCCCAAAAGAAAAAAGGAATAAGAAAGCCCGCTAAGTAAAAAGAAAAGAAAAGCTGGAAAGCAAATACTTAGGCAAAATCAGGGCATCCCGCTGGACTTCAAAAGAAAAATCGAAAAGAACTCTGAAGAGTCTGTCCAGGCAAAAGTTAGGGAATCAAAAGAATGAAAAAGAAAGGGTGTAAAAAAGAAAAATCCTCGACCAAGGACAAAGTCGTGTGGATACAGACACCGAAACGAAAAAGGAGTAACTGTCACTCCGAAATACCTTGTGAGTTCTTTAACCAGTTGTTCCCAATGTTCAACATACCTCTCGAAGAGGCGAGCGCTCGAGCCAAGTTAACTGAACTTTAGGATCGGAGATCATCACGTAGAAGGGGTGGGTACAAATCATAATTTGAGCCAAATATCCTTTGTTTCACGAACCGTGAACTCGACCACGATACAACCCTTAAAAGACCTAATTGAGGCAGGGTTTATTCTGAAAGCGCATTACGATAAGGTTGAGTAACCTGACTCCTACATGATTTGCTAATCATATCCTTATTGTATTTTTCACTGATCGAATTAGCACTACGTTTGAACTCTTTGGTTCATTCGTCACTCACTAGCATGACACGTAAATGAGTGACAGTACATTTTTTCAAAATCTGCATGAACACTGCATTAAAATTACCATTCGTGAATAGACAATTTTAATTGCAGGTCAGTAGTTCATACGAAGGAACTCCAACAGGGAAGAGTCAATCAGGACTGAATCGTCAGAAGTCTGGATCAGAATGGTATACAACAAAGCCTTGTGAATTTGGGGCATTGACTTCCTGTGAGTTTGGAATCAGTTTGTCTGAGGACAAGTCCCGGAGTATCGGTTGATTATGGGACAGTTTATTCAAGAGGCAGTTGATCAGAAGTGGATCTTCTCGAGACCCAATCAGGGGCAATCATTCAGAACTCTTGTGATTTGAGGGCAGATCCCTCCAGTGTTCAATCAGGGCAGGTTAAGTCGCTCACCGCTCGTTCAGGGGCAAGCTACTTCAGAAGTATATTGAAACCAACCATGCTGAGAGTTGGTTAGTTGAGGATGAATCCTCCCGTTGTACAGATGTTGGGGTAGGCCATCTGAAAATTGTCTTGTTTCCAGCTGCTTTCTGTTCAGAATGAATTTTCCCAAGAGTCGGATTGGGGCAAGTTGAATTGCACTGGGGAAAGTTGTTCAAATGAGTTTGTTCACCCTAGCAAGAGTTGAATGTCAGGTAATCGTGTCATTACCCTGCCGAAAAACCTGAGCCTTTTGAAGAAGCCTCGCTGTCATTGGATTGTCATCCTACAGCTTAACCCGTTACTTGGCTGAACCTTGTAACCAAATCGTTTTAAAGTCCAGTTCTCGTCTAGTGTTTCCCTTTCAAATCCACTTTTGTTGGTAACCAGAAATGGGTCCCTATCACCATAAACCTATTCTTATCCCTAAACCAGAAAAAGCCTAAGAGTGTACCTGGCCCGATGGTTCCTAGTGACTCGTATGTTGTCACATTCCCCAACACAAGGCTCGAGTGATCTCAGCTCCATGATGGGTATTTTGTATTCCCGATTTTGATGTTGTTGAATCAGGATTATTTTCTCAGCAAAAATGTACGGTTTGAGGTTGTTTCCCCTGAGCAGTTTGAGACTGCAGCAAATTGAGATGGCATTCATCCCTTATCAGAGTAGGATCAAGATTATCCTCAGCAGGGTTTGATTGATATTCCCGGCAGAGTATGGGCATCCCAAGCATTGAACGTTGATCAGCCTGATGTGCTATTTTCCCCAAGTGGGTTGAGACTGAAGCTTTCCCTGACCGGCAGATTTGGGTTTATTTCCCCAGCAGTGGGACTGATGCAATGTTGTATCCCCACAGAGTCCGAGTGTGACTCCCTTTCCCTCCGAGTCTAGGTCATTGACTCATTCCTCAAGCAGAGGTCGACGGTGATTCCCTCATTGAGTAATCTCTAGACGGGTAGGTTTTGATGTCAGCCAGAGAAGAGTTATTTCTCAGCAGATTGCTTCGTACCCTATAAGGACTTAGGGTGTTCAAAAAAGACCGTTCAGGGTTGTTTTCCTCGGTGAAGTGAGATTCAAGTTCAGTGATCGATTGTTATCTTCCGCAGATGTCAGAGGTGTTTCCTTGATAGGATCAGTACATCTCCAGCAGAGTTGTACCATGAGTAGCTAAGGATTGATATCCCCAGCAGTGTTGATACACAGGTATTCCTCATCAGACTTGATAGTCCAGCAAGTGTTACCCAGAAGGGTCAGTCTCCGTAAGGCGTATGCGAGATTATTCTCAGCAGATCAGGATTGATATCCCCGAGGCAGGATGATTCCTCCTTCTCCAGCAGAGTTCAGTGGCCTCTCCTCGCAGAGTCTGAATGCAAGACCGTGAGCATTGATATGTCTCCCCATGCAGAGATGATTCTCTTTCCCCAGGCAGAGATGATTCTCTTACCCAAGCAGAGGTATCCTGAAGGAACGTCGCCTCCTCAGAAGTGTTCAAGCGTCGAAGCATGAATTCATTCCCCCCCGCACCGGGTCACAAGTGAAGGTTTCATGGAAGTGTTCGGGCGCCGAAGCTCGTGTTCTCCCCCAGCACCAGGTCACAAGTGCAGGTTTCATAGAAATGTTCGGGCGCCGAAGCTCGTGTTCATTCCCCCGCATCTGGTCACAAGTGCAGGTTTCACAGAAATGTTCGGGCGCCGAAGCTCGTGTTTTCCCCAGCACCGGGTCACAAGTGCAGGTTCATAGGAAACTATTCGTACGCCGAAGTATGCAGCAACTGATGGTGCCAGACTGAAGTCTCCAGTGGAATTGAGATTCCCCACCAGAGTTGTACTCTCTCCCAAAGTCGGATGAGTCCCTCTTCCCCAGTAGAGTGTTGGAACAGCTGATGTTGTATTCCCCGGCAGAGTTGTACTCTCCCCCGAAGTCGGATGATTCCTTCTTCCCCAGCGGAATTGAAATTCCTCATCAGAGTTGTACTCTCTCCAGCGAAGCAATTGGGACCATGATTGGTTTTTACCTAGCAGAGCGTTGAACAGCTGATGCTGTATTTCCTCAGAGTTGTACTCTCTCCAGCGAAGCAGAATGATTTCTCCTTCCTCAGCCGAGTTTGCAGATATCCAAGAGAGCTGAATCCTTGGAAGTTGATCAGACCATGATTGGTTTTTCCCCAGTGGAGTGTTGAGCAGCTGAAGTTGTTTCCCCGCAGAGCCGTTATCCCCAGAAGAGTAGCCGTGAAGGCCACGCAGTTTATTCCCGCGATTGACATCGCTTTCCCGCAGCAGGTCCAGGTTCTCGTAGAGCTTCGCCCCCCTGCAGCAATCAACTGAAATCGTTTCCCTCGCAGCAGTCAACTGAAGTTGTGTTCCCTGCGGAGTCCAATTGACATTGGCATGACCATGTGCTCTCATCAGCAGGATGATTCCTCTATCTGAGTAGTTCTTTCTCCTTGACAGGAGGATTCCCCCTTCAGCATTTATTTTGCTAACGGGATCGCAACATGTTGCATGATTGCATAACATTTATCATAAACGCGTAGCATTTCCACCGTGTGGAGCATTACGTCATTGTCAAAGCACATGCATACGAGACATGAGCTAGGTCGCCACCGTTCTTGTGTTGCAGATATTCCTCTTCAGAATGGTTTGATCAAGATGATTCTGGAATTCTCCCTAGCGAAGTCTTCGGTTCAAGATGATTCTTGAATTCCTCAGCAGGGTCGTTTGCTTAAGATGATTCCTAAGCTCCCCAGTGCAGTCCCCATGTGAAGGTTGCCCGGGATGATTCCCGAAGCCCCAAGAGAGCCGAATCCTTGGAAGCTGCTCAAGCCATGATTGGTTTGTCCCCGGCAGGAGTTGCCCAGGATGATTCCTGGAATCCCCAACAGAATGTTTGCTTAGAATGGTTATCGGTTCAAGATGATTCTTGAAGGTCCCCGGCGGAGTTATTTGTTCAAGATGATTCTTGAAGTCCTCAGCAGAGTTGATTCATCCAGAATGATTTCTGAACCCCCGGAGCGGAGTTACTTGATAGTTCTCCAGATTCCCCAGCGGCGAAGCGTTATCCCCAGCGGTTTTCTAACGGCGAAGTTGAAATCTTCCTTGAAGACTCCATGATTGAAGTCTCACCGTGTTAATGAAGCAGTTATTTCAGCTAATGTGGAATGCCGGACGGCATGATCAACCTGATGGTTGAAGTCCGGCTGATGCCCGACAGTTCCTTTGAATGCCTGATGGCATGATCAACTTGATGGTTGAATTTCGGCTAATGCCCGACAATGTTCTTTGAGTGCCTGATGGCATGATCGACTATGTGTTACCGGTTACCGTGTGACCAATTTCCCAATGAAGTTTCTTCACCCTGACGGCGAGGTCATATCATGTTTGGTTCCAGCGGCGATGTTGGATATTTGTTTTGATAGCGAAGTCAGATTATTATGAGTACTTGACGGCGATGTCGGGTTTTTCCCAAGATTATGCTTGTTTCCAGCGGCGATGTTGGATGTTTGTTTCTGACGGCGATGTCAGGTATTTTGATTTTCCAACGGCGATGTTGGATGGTTTGTTTCTGGCGGCGATGTCAGGTAGATTTGATTTTCCAGCGGCGATGTTGGATGTTTGTTTCTGGCGACGATGTCAGGAGATTATGTTTGACGGTGATGTCAGACTCTTTAGCTCCCCAGCAGAGATTATGCTTGTACGACGGCGATGTCGAGTGTCCCTCAGAGTTACGTTTGTTTCTGACGGCGATGTCGGGTGAGTTAGTTCTCCAGCGGCGATGTTGGGTACGTTTGTTTCTGACGGCGATGTCAGTTGATTTAGTCTTCCAGCGGCGATGTTGGATGGTTGGTTCTGGCGGCGATGTTAGTTGGTTTAGTTTTCCAGCGGAGATGTTGGATGTTTACTTCTGGCGGCGATGTCAGATGATGTATCTCTCCAGCGGCGATGTTGGATGTTTGCTTCTGGCGGCGATGTCAGATGATGTATCTCTCCAGCGGAGATGTTGGATGTCTTAGTTGTTCCAGCGGCGATGTTGGGTGTTTTAGTCCTCCAGCGGCGATGTTGGGTGTTTTTGTCAGATAGTTTAGTTCTCCAGCGGCGATGTTGGATGGTTCTCAGATTCTTTGTTATTTTCCGGCGGCGATGTTGGATATTTGTTTGTTTCTGGCGGCGATGTCAGGTGGTTCTCCAGCGGCGATGTTGGGTATTTTGTTTGTTTCTGGCGGCGATGTCAGGTGATTCAGTTTCCCGGCGGCGATGTTGGATATGATGTTTGTTTCTGACGGCGATGTCGGATAGTTTAGTTTTCCAGCGGCGATGTTGGGTGTTTTGGTTGTCTGATGACAATGTCAGAGGAATTTAATATGGATAACTGACGGCGATGTCAGATCAGTATTTCTCCAGCTAGTTGCCGTGCAGCTACTGTAACACCCTTCTAAACCCCACAGATAATATATGAATAATCAGAGTAAATTTCCATGCATTTACAAAAGGGCATTACACATAACTTTCAAAATATCAAAACCACCTATCATGCTCATTACTATTTACATATAAAATTATGCTTTACAAAACTTCACTTTGCATGTGGCAGCGGATTCAATTATACCACAATTTTCATAAAAGAAACATTTGTTTTTATCACATAAAACAACATCACTTAGGCACTAAGGCCAACATCATAATATTCCAATGGATATAAACACGTTTATAGAGTACATAATGTATATCTTAAACACAACCCAAGCGATCCCAGTGTTACATGACTAGAGCATGACTCGACCCAACATAATTAAATCACTAAACGGCTACACCAAAAGCGACCTCGTAACTACGAGCAATACTACTCCTTGATACCTGCACGATGTCATGTAGGACATCATTCCAGCAGAAGGGTGAAAAATATTATCATAATAACAATGTATATAATTATATATACACAAATACACAAGCACAAAATACATATATTCCACATTTTCTCACCACAATTCATTATAACTCATCATGTACAATACAACATATATATAATCAAATATGGATAATCACCAAGCATATTCATCATGCACGTATCCATAAATCTCAACATTCCACATGAACATGCACATATTATGTTTACTCACTAATTCACAATTACACATTCACAATTCTCAAATCAACAATTCATGTTCATAAGCATACTTTCATACAATGATCACATATTCACAACTCTCAATTACACAAGTAATGCACATACGCATATTCCACCATTCTCACCATACTTCATCATAACTCATCATATACTTCACAAAGCATATATATATATATATATATATATATATATATATATATATATATATATATATATATATATATATATATATATATATATATATATATATATATATATATATATATATATATATATATATATATATATATATATATATATATATATATATATATATATATATATATATATATATATATATATATATATATATATATATATATATATATATATATATATATATATATATATATATATATATATATATATATATATATATATATATATATATATATATATATATATATATATATGTATAGGCAAATATGGACAATCATCAAACATATCCATAGTTCACAATTACACAAGTCATGTACATACACCTATGCATAACTTCATACAACAATCATATATTCATTCCATGAGACTCAATGCAACTCAATGTAACTCATGCTATGTGGTACCAACACTTGTTATCATTTTTCGGTTTTTACACTTAAACCGGGTCCGTTCCCTAGACCGATAACAACAAAAGCCCGTTCCCTAAGCTTTCAAACCCCGCTCTAGGTTTGGGACAAGTCACTAGCCTCCACGAAACTAGCAAACATTGCCTCTTGACTAAATGATGCATATGCAATCAACAACAAAATGCACTTAAGACCGATCACACGTCTTAATCCCATGCATTCACATAATTCCTCTCTTCAAGAATTAAACAAGATTTCACACACAACATATCATATAATCAAGTATTCATACTTTTCATCAACATATTTGTCAAACAATGCACGCATATCTTACAATATGCTCTCATGCATTAATTCACAATAATTGGATACAACAAATATGCATTCATAATTCAACCTCATTACCTTTTCAAACAATGCACACATATTCACAATATGTTCTCATGCATTCACAATATCGCATACAATCAATATGCATTTACACTTCAATATCATTACCACATTTATCAAGCAATGCACACATTTTCACAATATGTTCTCATGCATTCTTCACATACAAACAATATGCATATATTTGTCAAAAGACTATATTTCATAATCGATTCCAGCATCTAGGATTCACGCCATACGGCTACCCACAGCATATCATATCACAACATGCACAAGCTATACGTTATATAACAAAAGTATTCTGCACAATAACACATCAATCACACACATTCGCGACGGTAAAAATCAACACAACAATATGTTTTCAATTTTATGCTATAATTGAACCAGGTACAGGCCTCAAAGCCATTTTTTATAGAAAGATAATCTCGTTAACTTACCAACACTTCGAACGGGGGTCAAAACCGACTTACGGTTCAAGAGTTATGAATTTTTGAAGTTTTCCGAAAAACCAGAATTTTGCCTAAACACGGCTACGGGATTTTGCATTTTCGCCCGAAAATCCGACCGATTCAATTCTTTTTTTCGAAACAAACACATACTCATACTCACCTAACATATAGGAGTGAATTAGAACCATTAAACACGATTTCTACGACGTCCGATTTTCACTCAAATCTCAAACCCTCAATTATCCAAAAATGTCAAAACTCACAAACTCAACCAAATTCAATCAAATGAAATCCAATAATCACGGATAAACATTACCCGACTAAACTATGCAATTTATTTTGAATTCTAACCGTTCAAAACTCAATTCTATCGATTTAACTCATTTGCCCTAGAAATAGAAAATAGAGAAAACTACCAACAAATCCAACACAACTCATACATAATCATACACATTGATCAAATAATAATGTTTCTCACCCTTACCTTGATTGGATTGAAGCTTGAAGTTGATTCTTGATGATTTCTCCAAGTTTCCCTCTTCTCTTCTCTTTTCTCTTCTTTCTCTATTCTTTCTCTCCTTTTCTTTCTTTCTTTCTCTTATGTTTCTATCTCTTTTCTTTTCTCTCCAATTTCCCTTATATATCCTTCTATTTTCTTTCCATCATAATTCTTCTCTCAAAAATACCTATCAATTCATTTCTCACAAAATATCTCATCTTATCATTAATTAGAGAATATCTAATAAATCCACATTATCCTACCAAGTAGAATAAATTAATTAAATCTATTAACTCATTTAAATAAATCCAATAATTTATTTAAATAAGATAAATCACATAAACCAATTAATTAGCACAATTAATCACTTATTGAAAAATTGGACTGTTACAGCCCTCCCCCACTTTAGGAATTTTCGTCCTCGAAAATGTTACCTGGTTCAAATAACTCTGGATACGACTCTCGCATCCTAATCTCCCAACTACCTCCACCAAAGGAATCTCTATACCTCGAAGTTGCTTCTCGTTCATCAACTTGATCTGATAATGTCTCAACAATCAAATCCTCTCTTACTCGTACACTATCCATCTGAATCACTGCACTTCCTAAACTTAGACACATGAACACATCATGCAATTCCCACAAGCGACAACAGTAAAACAATCTAACGTGCTATTTTCTCCATGCTTCCGCTGCGCCACTCTGATACAGATCAACAAAACACAGTGGGTGCTTCCGAGACCTCAAGCTCGACCGACACCAGTTACTATTGTAACTCTCGAAACACGTCTTTTCTTGGGTCCTTTTAATCTTTCTAGTCGTCTCTTGCACAATATCAGGTCCGAGTACAACACTCTCGCCTGGCACACATCAACACAAAGGATTCCTACACCTCTTACCGTACAAAGCCTCATACAATGTCATTCCGATACTAGAATGATCATTGTCATTGTAGGTATTTCAAGCAACAATAGTTAACTATCCCACGATCCACCTTGATCCAACACACAAGCTCTCCACAAATCCCCTACATACTAGATAGTTCTCTTTGTCTGTCCATTCCATCCATAGATGCTAGACAGAGTTCAACTTCAACATGACACCCAAAGCGTCTACAACTTTCTCAAAATCTCAACGAAAATTCAGATTCCCATCTGACACAATATTCGACGGTAACCCATACTACCCCGCAACTTCCTCACTATACCTCTTAGCTAGCTTCAGCATAGAATGATTCATCCGCATTAGTAAGAAATGAGTTAATCTTGCCAATCCATTCATAACCACCCAAGTCGAATCATATTCCTTCACATTTCTTCGGAAAACCCGACACAAAATCCATGGGAATACTATCCCATACCATTTAGAAATATTCAACAGTTGTATCAGGTCCGATAACCTCTGATGTTCACACTTCGACTTCCGATAAGTCAAACCAGCACATACCACTTCAACCACTTCTCTCTCCATCTATCTCAATGTTCTTCTTCCAGAGTACTCTTATCCAACTCACACTATTTGGAACACACACTCCATCACGACATCTCATGGTACCATTCTCATTAATCCGAAAATCAGCTCTTCGACTCCAATTCATTAAATTCAATCAATCTATTAACTCAAATTAGAACTTCGACTTCTTCGAATCTTATCAAGAATACCTATAGTCAGTCTCAAGATACAAAGCTCAACTCCCTAAGATATTTTCTTCACAGACCAAACTCATATCCCGAATTTGCTTCATCAGTTCTAACTCATTACCACCATCATTGGTATATACAGAAATTTCCAATTCGATACCTCTGCTACCACTTGGTCTCACTCAAATGGTAATTCAACCCAAAACCATACTCCTTCAGAAGTCCCTATTTATTTCCTCTGCACCATATTCAAATCTTTTTCAAATCAACAAATACCTTAAGTTCTTAAGATCACCAACCATCTCAAATCTCAACTAAACAATTGAGGCTTCCAAACTCCGACACAAACACGCAACAACAACCAACTCCAATTACTTGTCAGATAATTCCCTTATGTACTTTAAGTTGCCTTAAAGCATAACCAAAACTCACTGATGTTGTACTTAACATATCCCCCAATCATATCAACCAAACATCACAAAACACAACAATTTTTTCTGTCGGATTCGGCAAAACAAATACACGAGCTGTTGACAGCTTTCCTAACAATTCCTTAAACTTTCTTCACAGTAGAATATTACTACTTCTTCTCCAACACTGATAACTTAAGTTCCCGATGCTCAACATGATCCTCTATACTCTTCGAGTATATCCAAATATCATGGGTTACCCAACCATTGACTCACTCAATTAAGTATGGAGAATCCCATGCCAAACAGACACTCAATCTATGAGTTATGGCGAAAACACGAACCGCACATTCCGCACTTACTACAACATCCAAACATATTCCATCAGTAAATAACTTAATTCCATGTCACTACTTCACCATCATATAGAGTATTGTAATAACCTCCAACGCTTCTCATCTGACGTCATTCTGAGTTACGGTTCTCCCATTAGGACAAAATACGAAAACAACAACGTCACCATTAGAAGGTCATTCAACACATCTCCAACTCTTAAAATGTTTAAAGTCCAATTACCGATATAGTATCCCACATCTTACTTCCTTTAATAATCACCAGAAGTCACTATCCACCCTTTATATACTCGACCTCATAATCTATTACCGTAGCACACATACCAGACACAAGTCTCAAAACTACTCAATCAATTTAATTCTTTGACTATCCAAATAGACATATAACATGGAGCTCTCAATATCAGACTAGTTTCCGCAACTAAGTTGATCACAAACCCACTTCACGTCTTGGCTATCACTACCTTCATTAACACTCAAAATTCCCATCAAAATTAAACATCTCAACACTTTCCTGCGCCGACTCATCAAAACAATTCTTAAGCATTTGGCTTAATTCCAAACAATTCACTGCTCACGCCATTTAAGCTTGCAAGACACGTCTATCCCATCCAACACAATCCCAACTACTATTAACAAGAGATTAAGGGTGATCAGTTCCTCAATTTGTTAATAGACAGTCGACAATCATAATGGGGCATAAACCGTCTTTACCAAACTATAAGAGCATTCAACTATACACTAAGCTACAACTCCACACTTGCAGCATCTTGGAGAAGCACCAGTTTCTCCCCCCACTTGAATCATTCTCACTCTTGCAGACAAAGGTTAGACAACAAACATGTATCGACAGTGTTTTCACACACATGTCATATACCAGGGAACAAACAACATTAGACAATTTGGCCGGACGAACCGACCAGCTCTGATACCACTAATGTAACACCCTTCTAAACCCCACAGATAATATATGAATAATCAGAGTAAATTTCCATGCATTTACAAAAGGGCATTACACATAACTTTCAAAATATCAAAACCACCTGTCATGCTCATTACTATTTCCATATAAAATTATGCTTTACAAAACTTCACTTTGCATGTGGCAGCGGATTCAATTATACCACAATTTTCATAAAAGAAACATTTGTTTTTATCACATAAAACAACATCACTTAGGCACTAAGGCCAACATCATAATATTCCAATGGATATAAACACGTTTATAGAGTACATAATGTATATCTTAAACACAACCCAAGCGATCCCAGTGTTACATGACCAGAGCATGACTCGACCCAACATAATTAAATCACTAAACGGCTACACCAAAAGCGACCTCGTAACTACGAGCAATACTACTCCTTGATAGCTGCACGATGTCATGTAGGACATCATTCCAGCAGAAGGGTGAGAAATATTATCATAATAACAATGCATATAATTATATATACACAAATACACAAGCACAAAATACATATATTCCACATTTTCTCACCACAATTCATTATAACTCATCATGTACAATACAACATATATATAATCAAATATGGATAATCACCAAACATATTCATCATGCACGTATCCATAAATCTCAACATTCCACATGAACATGCACATATTATCTTTACTCACTAATTCACAATTACACATTCACAATTCTCAAATCAACAATTCATGTTCATAAGCATACTTTCATACAATGATCACATATTCACAACTCTCAATTACACAAGTAATGCACATACGCATATTCCACCATTCTCACCATACTTCATCATAACTCATCATATACTTCACAAAGCATATATATATATATATATATATATATATATATATATATATATATATATATATATATATATATATATATATATATATATATATATATATATATATATATATATATATATATATATATATATATATATATATATATATATATATATATATATATATATATATATATATATATATATATATATATATATATATATATATATATATATATATATATATATATATATATATATATATATATATATATATATATATATATATATATATATATATATATATATATATATATATATATATATATATATATATATATATATATATATATATATATATATATATATATATATATATATATATATATATATATATATATATATATATATATATATATATATATATATATATATATATATATATATATAGGCAAATATGGACAATCATCAAACATATCCATAGTTCACAATTACACAAGTCATGTACATACACCTATGCATAACTTCATACAACAATCATATATTCATTCCATGAGACTCAATGCAACTCAATGTAACTCATGCTATGTGGTACCAACACTTGTTATCATTTTTCGGTTTTTACACTTAAACCGGGTCCGTTCCCTAGACCGATAACAACAAAAGCCCGTTCCCTAAGCTTTCAAACCCCGCTCTAGGTTTGGGACAAGTCACTAGCCTCCACGAAACTAGCAAACATTGGCTCTTGACTAAATGATGCATATGCAATCAACAACAAAATGCACTTAAGACCGATCACACGTCTTAATACCATGCATTCACATAATTTCTCTCTTCAAGAATTAAACAAGATTGCACACACAACATATCATATAATCAAGTATTCATACTTTTCATCAACATATTTGTCAAACAATACACGCATATCTTACAATATGCTCTCATGCATTAATTCACAATAATCGGATACAACAAATATGCATTCATAATTCAACCTCATTACCTTTTCAAACAATGCACACATATTCACAATATGTTCTCATGCATTCACAATATCACATACAATCAATATGCATTTACACTTCAATATCATTACCACATTTATCAAGCAATGTACACATTTTCACAATATGTTCTCATGCATTCTTCACATACAAACAATATGCATATATTTGTCAAAAGACTATATTTCATAATCGATTCTAGCATCTAGGATTCACGCCATACGGCTACCCACAGCATATCATATCACAACATGCACAAGCTATACGTTATATAACAAAAGTATTCTGCACAATAACACATTAATCACACACATTCGCGACGGTAAAAATCAACACAACAATATGTTTTCAATTTTATGCTATAATTGAACCAGGTACAGGCCTCAAAGCCATTTTTTATAGAAAGATAATCTCGTTAACTTACCAACACTTCGAACGGGGGTCAAAACCGACTTACGGTTCAAGAGTTATGAATTTTTGAAGTTTTCCGAAAAACTAGAATTTTGCCTAAACACGGCTACGGGATTTTGCATTTTCGCCCGAAAATCCGACCGATTCAATTCTTTTTTTCGAAACAAACACATACTCATACTCACCTAACATATAGCAGTGAATTAGAACCATTAAACACGATTTCTACGACGTCCGATTTTCACTCAAATCTCAAACCCTCAATTATCCAAAAATGTCAAAACTCACAAACTCAACCAAATTCAATCAAATGAAATCCAATAATCACGGATAAACATTACCCGACTAAACTATGCAATTTATTTTGAATTCTAACCGTTCAAAACTCAATTCTATCGATTTAACTCATTTGCCCTAGAAATAGAAAATAGAGAAAACTACCAACAAATCCAACACAACTCATACATAATCATACACATTGATCAAATAATAATGTTTCTCACCCTTACCTTGATTGGATTGAAGCTTGAAGTTGATTCTTGATGATTTCTCCAAGTTTCCCTCTTCTCTTCTCTTTTCTCCTCTTTCTCTATTCTTTCTCTCCTTTTCTTTCTTTCTTTCTCTTATGTTTCTATCTCTTTTCTTTTCTCTCCAATTTCCCTTATATATCCTTCTATTTTCTTTCCATCATAATTCTTCTCTCAAAAATACCTATCAATTCATTTCTCACAAAATATCTCATCTTATCATTAATTAGAGAATATCTAATAAATCCACATTATTCTACCAAGTAGAATAAATTAATTAAATCCATTAACTCATTTAAATAAATCCAATAATTTATTTAAATCAGATAAATCACATAAACCAATTAATTAGCACAATTAATCACTTATTGAAAAATTGGGCTGTTACAGCTACTATTCCAGTTTTGGAGATTTGTTCCCCTCAGAGTACCGTGTACTTGAGCAGTTGGCAAATTTTCGGGTTTACCGGTATTCAACCGTCTCGCACCTCGATTGGCTGAGAGTCGTTCGCTCCTCACCCAGTCAGGTTCAAGCCGTTTGAATAGGGGCAACTGTTGCACCCCAAAATTTGACCAACATTTATTTACCCATCAAGTGTTTGAAGGTTGATATCTTCATCAGAAAGCTTAAGAGACCCTCAGAGGAATTGGTTGAAATCAAAGTTGTGTGTCTCATAGCTTGAGAGTTGTGGTTGCTCCTCAGATGATTCTGAGACCATGAGGATGGACTTGAAGCTTTGAGAAAGAATATGAGATGTCTTGAAAGCCATCATGAATCCCAGAGAGGTCATTGTACAAGAATTCAGAAGATTCAGCCACGAGTGGTGGAATTAGGGTTTGACTGAGTCAACCCTAGGTCAACTGATGATTTGGAGAGGGTTGAGACCTAATCCAAGAGCCATGTGATCATAGAATGATGTATTGAAGTGTTATAAGGATGATTCCTAGACCAACGCATCATGATTGAGGAGTTTGAGAAGTTTTAAGCTAGGGTTTCTAAGGATTGACAATGTAAAATCCCCTAGTTTGATCCCTATCTTCAAGGCAGTTTTAGCTCAAGATGTGATTGTCATATCATCTTCCTCACAACATGAATGTTGTAGAGCTTGTGCTTAGCTTTAATTTGAGTGGTAGAAGTCCTTGATAGGATTTGCAGAGCTCAAGTTATGGTTTTGACAAATTACAGGTCATCTGAGGTATGTGAATCTGGGTCCCTGAAAGTCACCCAACTTGCAGACAACTTTTTCCCTAGTAGGATGATTCCTATGGAGTCTTGGTAAACAGGAATGTTTAAGAGCATCTTCTTAGCTTTCTAGATTGTACTAGAAGTCCTTGATAGGATTTGTAGAACTCAACTTATGGCTTTGACAAGCCAATGGCATTTTGGTCATTTGGAAGTTATAGGTCATTTCAAGCATAAGGCCATATCTCCTACTTCCAAGCTTCAAATGGAAAAATCTTCAACATCAAACTTGCTTCTAATGATGTTTTAAGGCTAGTAGGGTGGTCATGAGATGTTGAAAAGGCTCATATCAAAAAGTGATAAAAATGGCCTAAAAATGAGGCATAAGTTAATTCAAGTGAAGTTGAAAATCATAAATCCCAAGTTATAAATCCAAACCATGTCATATAATAGGTCATTTTGACTCCAAATTACATTCTAAGAAAAATGGTTCAGCCACAATTTTGATTTGAGGCTTGCATCATAGGGTTGCTTTGTAATTGGATTGCTTGCATAATAGGGTACCAAACCAAAACAAGGAAAAACTCATTAAACAAGGAAGATATGCATTGTATCTCATCCAAAATATCATGTGGGGACAAATTCAAGTTGGTTACCAAGATTATAAGGCATTTGGCATGAGATACCATGTTATGAGAAATGAGAAACCAAAATACCATGACATGAAAAGATCAAATTCTCATGGGAAGACCCTAGATGGTTCTAGACTGTTCTAAACCTCTCTATATAATGAGTGCAACTTGCATTGATGCAGGGTTGGTGTTGATTGTGGTAGAGAAGAGAGTGTGAAATCATAAAGCTTCCATTGCAAGTTACATTGAATCTCTTGATTCTTCTTCATTGTTATCCCATTTTTTTTCACAAACCTTATCCATAGACATTTCTTAGTGTGTTCATACTGGTTTGAAGTTCCATTGATGAAGATTTGAAGGTGTTCCATTGGAAATTGCAAGAAAGCAAATTACATTGGATCTTGAAGTACAAGCTTGCTACATCCATTCTTTTGCAAACAGAAGAAGATTCATCATCTAGGGAGCATTCTTGAAGAGTTTCAAGGCTTGAATTGAAGATCTACCATCACTACCAATCCAAGAAGCCAGGTATGCAAAACCATTTCAACACCTCAATCTAGGCATGGCTAGGGTAAATTATTAGTGTAAAGCTGTTAGAGACAATTAGGTGACCAATTCTGATGAGTTTGGGAGCATTTGGTGAAGTTTCAACTATGGAGGTCAATTCTTGATGGAGCAAGAACATGCTATATAGTGAATGATAATGCTAGTTTAATGGCTGATTTTGATTAGTGTAACATAAGGATCATTTTGATACCAAGAATTCTGAGTTTGGTTGAAGTGGAAAACTGATCATATTTTGAGGTTCATGATGTTTCACGTTCGGGTTGCATGGTAGAGACTGTTTTAATGAAAACCAACGCCATAGTTTTGTTCAGCGTGGAAAATAGGTCAAGTTTGGGTTTTATTTTGTTAAGTTTGGTGGAGAAACGAAGGAGAACGAATGAGTGGAAGTTGTGCATGAAAGCTGCGTTCATGGAGGGTTTTTTCTGAAAACCCTAGTCTCAAGGTTGAAGAAGACTTCATAGCCGTTGGATCGCTCATTGACCGGTTGACTTGCTCATGATCTGAGGGTCCACGTTCAAAACAAAATGAGAGGGAGAGCTGACCCAGCGAAACACTGCGTTCCACTTAAAGCCAAGTCTGGGCTTAGTGGATCTTGTGCTAACGCCACCCCCATGTCAAGCCCAATCCAAGTTTGAACTATATTTTCTTTCTTTTCGCACCGCATCCTTTTTCATTTTCTTTAGTTTTTTTTCAATTAATTTCTGAAGTAAAATGGGCCCAGGCGCGTTGCTTGCTACACCCCCAGTATGGGCCCAAATCAGTTCATAACTGCATATTGTTGCTATATACACCATGCTTTTTTTATTTTCCTCGTGATTTTCATTGATTTATGAATTAAAACTGGGCCCTAGCGTATTTCTATATGCACCCCTCATGTTGGGCCCAGATATGAAATGAACTGAATATCATTTCTTTCAGCACCCCCAATTGAAGCCCAATTGCATTTTAACTAGAATTTGTTTCTATTTGCACCATAGTTTTTCCATTTTCTTGTTGATTTTACCATTTAATTTCTGTTTTGATACTGGGCTTAGCGTATTTCTATACGCACCTCCCAGTTAAGCCCAAGTTTGATTTGCATTGCATTGTCTTACTTCCCACACCCCATGCTTCATGTTCATATTATATTTTCTC
>CAWUDS030000740.1:87500-105000 GCA_963859935.3 Lathyrus sativus
CAGTGAGAAAAATACTCTGTTATTTATTTGGTTGCTAATATGGGTGATATTCCTACATCAAGCAACAAATATGAAGGAGACAGAATCAGCACCAAACCTCCAATGTTTGATGGAGAAAAATTTGACTATTGGAAAGATAGACTTGAAAGTTTTTTCTTGGGGTATGATGCTGATCTCTGGGATTTAGTCATTGATGGATATGAACATCCTACTAAGGATGGCAAAAAGATTGATAGAAAATCAATGACTGAGGAGCAGAAGAAAGAATTCAAGAATCATCACAAAGCCAGAACCATACTTCTTAATGCAATCTCTCATACAGAGTATGAGAAGATTACCAACAGAGACACTGCTCATGATATGTTTGAGTCTCTCAAAATGACTCATGAGGGAAATTCTCAGGTGAAAGAAACAAAGGCTCTGGCGCTGATACAGAAGTATGAAGCGTTCAAAATGGAAGAATCTGAGAACATTGAGACTATGTTTTCCAGATTTCAGATTCTAACAGCTGGGTTGAAAGTTCTGGACAAGGGCTACTCAACATCTGATCATGTCAAGAAGATCATCAGAAGTCTTCCTACCAGATGGAGACCTATGGTGACTGCATTGAAGCTGGCCAAGGATCTGAACAAAATCTCATTAGAAGAACTCATCAGTTCTTTGAGAAGTCATGAGATTGAGCTGGAGGAAGATGAACCCCAGAAGAAAGATAAAGGTAAATCCTTAGCTTTTAAATCTAACAAATCTGTTAAAGCTTTGCAGGTTAATGAAGAAAGCTCTGAGGAATCTTCTTCTGAAGAAGAAGATGAACTATCTATGCTGTCCAGAAGGATCAACAAACTCTGGAAGCACAAAGGGAAGAAGTTCAACAACTTCAGAAGATCTGATCAAAAGAGAGAATCTTCTGGACACAGAAGATCTGGCAAGAAAGAGGTCACTTGCTTTGAATGTAAAGAACCTGGACACTACAAGAGTGAATGTCCCAAACTTCAAAAGGAAAAACCCAAAAGGAAGTTTGATAAAAAGAAAAAGGTTCTGATGGCTACATGGGATGACTCAGATGAATCTGAATCATCTTCTGAATCTGAGGAAGAATGTGCAAATGTTGCGCTGATGGCCAACACAAATGATCAAGATGAAGGAACGTCATCATCTGAATCTGAGTCAGAATCAGACTCTGACTCTGAAGAGGTATTTTCTGAACTCTCCAGAGCTGAACTTGTTGAAAGTTTATCTGACATGTTGGAAAGCTACAGCAAGATTAAACTCAAATACAAGAAGCTGAAAAGCAATCTTGAATCTGAGATTGATCTTCTGAGAACAGAACTTGTTGAGCAGAAAGAAATAAATTTAAAACTCAAAAATGATTTAGAAACAACTCAACAAGAATCTGATACTGAAACAGAGTCAAGTGAAAATATTTTAGAAAAATATGACTCCAGTTTCAAAAGATTCCTCACTAAAAGCATAGACAGAAGCAAAATGGCTTCTATGATCTATGGTGTTAGTGGGAACAACAGAAGAGGCATTGGATGTAAATCTTCCTCTGGAAGCAATCCAAAATATGTTGATAAACTCTTCATCAAGAAGACTCCTCTGTATTCTCATTTTAAGTTTGGTCATCTGAATGATATTAAACATACAAGCTCTGAAAAGAGTACTTATGTGTTTAAGCCAAGGGTTAGCCAGAATAAACACTATGTTGAAAAGCAGAAGTTTAGGCAAAACCACAGAACATCTAACCCCAAAGGACCCAAGAAGATCTGGGTACCTAAAAGTAAAATTATACCTGTTGCAGATGTTCTTAGCAGCAAAATCCAGACACCAATCATGGTACCTGGACTCTGGATGCTCACGACATATGACGGGCGAAAGGTCTATGTTCCAAAGCCTGGAACTTAGATCTGGAGGGGACGTGAAATTTGGAGGGAACCAGAAGGGCAAGATCATTGGCTCTGGTACAATAGGTAATGGTAACCTACCCTCTATTTCTAATGTTCTGTTAGTTGAAGGATTGAAACATAATCTATTGTCCATAAGTCAATTAAGTGACAATGGTTATGATATCATCTTTAATCAAAAATGTTGCAAAGCTGTATGTCAAAAGAATGGTTCAATCCTATTCAGTGGAAAGAGGAAAAACAACATTTACAAAATTAACCTTTCAGAACTCAAAGTTCAAAATGTAAAATGCCTTTTATCTGTGAATGATGAGCAATGGGTCTGGCACAGAAGATTGGGACATATTAATATGAGACGTATATCTCAGATTAATAAACTCAATCTGGTCAGAGGACTCCCTAATCTGAAGTTCAATTCAGATGCTCTGTGTGGCGCATGTCAAAAGGGTAAATTTTCAAAATCTCATTTTAAACCAAAAAATGTTGTTTCCACCTCTAGACCATTGGAATTACTTCATATTGATCTGTTTGGACCAGTGAAAACTGCATCCATCAGAGGCAAGAAGTATGGGTTAGTCATTGTAGATGACTACAGCAGATGGACATGGGTAAAGTTTCTAAAACACAAGGATGAGTCTCATTCTGTGTTCATTGACTTCTGCAATCAAGTCCAGACTGAAAAAGAATGCAAAATTATTAAAGTCAGAAGTGATCATGGTGGTGAATTTGAAAACAAATATTTTGAAAAATACTTTTCTGAAAAAGGAATTGCACATGATTTCTCCTGTCCTAGAACTCCACAACAAAATGGAGTTGTAGAGAAGAAAAATAGAACATTGCAAGAAATGGCCAGAACCATGATCAACGAGACAAATCTGGCAAAATATTTTTGGGCAGAAGCAATAAATACAGCATGTTATATTCAGAACAGAGTGTCTGTAAGACCTCTTCTGGAAAAGACTCCCTATGAATTGTGGAGAAACAGAAAGCCCAACATTGCTTATTTTCATCCATTTGGATGTATTTGTTATATGCTTAACACTAAAGATCATCTGAACAAGTTTGATTCCAAAGCACAGAAGTGTTTCATGCTTGGTTATTCTGAACGCTCTAAAGGCTACAGAGTATTCAATACTGAAACACAGATTGTGGAAGAATCTATTCATGTTAGATTTGATGATAAGCTTGGCTCTGAAAAGCCAAAGCAAGTTGAAAGTTCTGCAGATAGAGAAGTTATTCTCACAGACTCTGAAGGCTCAGAGGCAGACAAGACTGAAGACAAAGACTCTGAAGCAAATCTAGATGCTACGCCTCTAACTTCCCAACTTGACAATCTGCATATTTCTGAAAGACCAACAGTCAGAGGATCTTCTTCCAGAATGAAAGCTTCTCATCCAGAGGATGTGATAATTGGAAAGAAAGATGATCCAATAAGGACAAGAGCATTTCTCAGAACTTCTGAATCTTCCTTCTGTGGCTTAGTGTCAATTATAGAACCAACATCTGTTGATGAGGCTCTGGAAGATAATGAATGGATTTTAGCTATGCAAGAGGAGCTGAATCAATTCACAAGGAATGAAGTCTGGGATCTGGTTCCAAGACCTAAAGGTTTCAATGTCATTGGAACAAAATGGGTTTTCAGAAATAAACTTAATGAGAAAGGAGAAGTTGAAAGGAACAAAGCAAGACTGGTTGCTCAAGGCTACAGTCAACAAGAAGGCATAGACTACACAGAAACATATGCTCCTGTTGCAAGGTTAGAGTCTATACGCTTGCTTATTTCATTTGCTGCACAACATAACATCACTCTTTATCAGATGGATGTTAAAAGTGCTTTTCTTAATGGAATTATAGAAGAGGAAGTGTATGTCCACCAACCTCCTGGTTTTGAAAATGAAAATTTTCCAAATCATGTTTACAAACTGAAAAAATCTCTTTATGGACTAAAACAAGCTCCCAGAGCTTGGTATGAGAGGTTGAGTAATTTCCTTCTGAAGAAAAATTTCATCAGAGGAAAAGTGGATACCACACTATTTTGTAAAACCATTAAGAAAGATTTGTTGATTTGTCAAATTTATGTAGATGATATTATTTTTGGATCAACAAATATTATGCTTGGAAAGGAGTTTGCTAAATGTATGCAGGAAGAATTTGAGATGAGCATGATGGGAGAACTGAAATTCTTTCTGGGAATCCAAGTAAATCAGACTCCAGAGTGCACCTACATACATCAGACCAAGTATGTTAAAGAGCTTCTGAAGAAGTTTAACATGCTGGATAGCAAAATGGCAAAGACTCCAATGCATCCTACAAGCACTCTAGGTAAGGAAGAGGTAAGTAAGAAGGTAGATCAGAAACTCTACAGAGGTATGATAGGATCTCTTCTTTATTTGACTGCTTCTAGACCAGACATTCTGTTTAGTGTTTGTTTATGTGCTAGATTCCAATCAGATCCTAGAGAATCACACTTAACTGCTGTTAAGAGGATTCTAAGGTATCTGAAAGGTACTGCTAATGTTGGTTTGTGTTACAGAAGATCTGACGAATATTCACTAGTTGGATTCTGTGATGCTGACTATGCTGGAGATAGAGTTGAGCGCAAAAGTACTTCTGGAAGCTGTCAGTTTCTTGGAAGTCATCTGATCTCATGGTACAGCAAGAAGCAACCAACAATTGCACTATCAACCACAGAGGCAGAATACATTGCTGCTGCTGGGTGTTCCACTCAGATGCTCTGGATGAAGAGTCAACTAGAAGATTATCAAATCTATGAGAGTAATCTTTCTATCTTCTGTGACAATACTTCAGCTATATGTTTATCCAAAAATCCAATTTTACACTCTAAGGCCAAACATTTAGAGATTAAACATCATTTCATCAGAGACTATGTTCAGAAGGGTGTAATAAATTTAGCCTTTGTTGATACAGATCATCAATGGGCAGATATTTTCACAAAACCCCTTGCTGAAGATAGGTTTAAGTTTATTCTGAAAAATATTTGCATGGATTTTTGTCCAGAGTAATATTTCTCAGAGTCAACTTCTCAGATGCTAAGTGTTTAACACTCTGAAGTATCTCATCTGTTTTGCTTGTTTAATTTATCTGTGAATTATATTTTTTGTGTGAAACTCTATACTGACCATCTCAGAGGATCTGAAAGTTGAAAACGTTTCATTTCTTAAGAGTTATAGAATCACATGCAAGCAAACACGTGTCACTCAGAATCTGAAAAGATGGAGTACACCTACTGATTATGACGTTTAAGGTATTGCTTTGAAAATCTCAATCTGTCTTGATTTTCCCCCAAATGTCATATCATAATTAAAAATGATTACTTTTCATTTAATGCAAACGTGCGTATGTGTCCTATGTGTATCTGTTGTGTTTCCCATGCGTGCTTTATTTGTCTATATAAACCACTCTCTTAACACATTCACACTTTTCACATTCTCAAACACATATGCGCTTTTGTCTGTTGTTCTCTCTCTTTTCAAACCCTAAAAGAACTCAGAAACCTTCATCTTCTTCATCATCATCAACAATGGCATCTACTTCAAAAGCAGTTACTACCAAAGATGCTACCACTGTCATAGAACCAGTACGCACTCTCCTAACTCCTGTTGATTCACTTGAAGTGCTGTGTGAAAGTTTCGTGGATTTAGAAGATCTTGCTGAAAATGGGTTTGATCTGATTTCTTCAATCAAAGCACAAGGCTGGGACGGTTACTTTGACAGGCTTATGGGTCCTGTGTATCCAAAGTTAGTGAAGGAGTTTTGGATCCATGCATTTGCTACTCCAAAGTTCATTCACTCCTCTGTGCTGGGGAAAAAGATTGTTATCACTGAAAATCTGATCAGGAAACTCATAGGTTTTAAGGCAACAGATGGAGTAACCTCTCTGTCTTCTGCACGTGAAGATCTGAAAGATGTTTGTCAAGAAATCTGCACTACTGGTGAACCTTGTAAGAAGGTTAAGTTCTTGAAACCCACTTACAAGATATGGGCTAAGATTTTCATGAACACCATCTTTCATAGACCCTCCTCAAACTCATCTGATTATGTTAATGCTGAACAACTTTACTTCATGTATTGTTTACACCAAAACATTCAGATTGATCTTCCATATCTGTTGTTTAATCATCTGGTATCTCACGTCAAGGAAACTAGGGAAACAGCCAGAGATAAATTTGGAAAAGTCAGAACATGGATCCCTATGGGAAGGCTGATTTCAGATATTCTGATAGAAAACCAACTTGTGGCGCATCTGCAAGAGGCTGGGTTGACAGAAGATCTGAATTATATCATTGGCTCTGAAATAAATGGTTTAACTCTGAGAAGGATGAAACTGGTTGAAGATTTATCTGAGAAACCAAGGAAAACTAACTCTGAAGAAGTTAGGGGAAGAAGGATTCCTGTTGAGGATTTTCCTTTATTCACCTCAGATGAACCTAGAGAACTTATTGCTGAGTATGTTGCTCGCTGCATAAGAGATGGTGTTGAGATTCCTGCCAATCTTGTGCAGAAGGAAGGCCAAGTTCTTCCTGATTTAACAAGGGAAAGAAGACGTAAGAGAAAAGCTGATAGTGAAGGTCATCAGAAGAAAAGGAAGCATTCAGATGCTGAAAAGAAGAAGAAAAGGAAGAAGCTGAAGAAGGTTCAACCAAATCCTCCTGCAGCAACTTTTGAAGAGATTAGAGATACTCTGAAACAGGTATTTAACACTGATTCTAATCCTGTTCATCATTCTGCTACCCCCACACCATCTGACTCACCCCTCATATTTAAAAGATCTAAACCATCTTCTGTCCCCACTCATACACCACAACCAACAAACATTCAAACAAACATTCCTCAACAAACTCAACAAACAACACCACAACCACAAAACACTATCCCAGAATCTACCATTCCAGAGGATGTTCACCCTGAACACTCTGACCAACCTGAAAATCTCATTGATCCTAATGAAATATTAGATGTCACACCTTTAAACCGTTCTATCATTTTATCTTCAACTTCTGAAAAATCTAACCACTCTGATACATCATCTGATGATGAATCATCTGGTTACATTAATGAATGCTTGAATGATCTCAAACAACCTCGTTCTGAGAGTGTTTGGAAACAACTGTTTAAATCTCCAACTTCTGAACATCCACCTTCTCCACAAAATTCCCCAACTCAAACTCTCACTCCACAACCTCTTGTAATCCAAAACACTCCACAACCAACACAATTAACCCAACCAACATCTGAACCACAAACCACCCAACCAACATCTGAACCACAAATCAACCAACAAACATCTGAACCACAAAACAACCAACCAACATCTGAACATCCATCTTCACAACCTCAACCTTCTGAACCACAAACATCTGAACATCCATCCTCACAACCTAAACCTTCTGAACAAACACCACAAACACAACCAACCCAACCCAGAATCCCTGATGAAGCAGAATTGGGATCAAGTGTTTATACTCTGTTAAGAAATTTTGATAAGGATAATGTCTCAGACTTTGCTGACATTATGGATGTTTGCATGACTACTATGGACAAAGAGGCTGCTAATGCTGTTTGGAAGAAATATCTTTACAGACTGAATAGGGAGGCTTTGAAAATCAGGACTCAATGTCTTAGATTGTCAAAAGTAAGGCTTGCTGCTTATCAAAAACGGATTAAGAGAAACCCTCCTCCTATTCTTCTTCTAGAAGCTCCTCCACCTCCAGAAATTCCTGCACCTGATGTTACTAAGATTGTTTCAGAATCTATTGTTTCAGAATCTGCTATTTCAGAATCTACAGATCTTCAGAAGGATGTCAAAGAACTTAAGGATTTTATGGTTGATCAAAAGAAAACAAATGAAGAAATGAAAACTTGGATGGCTAAGCAAGATGAAAATTCAGAAAGGATTACAGCACTGCTGCAACTCATTGCTTCTCAACAAGCCTCATCTGCTAAACCTACTTGATGTTTTGCACAAGCTTTTCATGTTCTGCTTTGTTTTGATTTTCTTCTGATATGTTTTGTTGTTTTTATCTGAATCTGAATGTTCTCTTGACTCAATGACTATGATCTTTTTGCTTATCTGGATATGTGTTTCTTCTGCATCTTATCTGTCTTTTAAAAGTCTTTTTGATTATGACAAAAAGGGGGAGAAACAAAATAGAATCTGATTGTTCAAATCTATAAGCAATTATCTGAACTAAGTCAGACATGTTACTAACATTCTTTGAATTTAACCAGACTCTGAATTTAACCAGACTCTGACAAATTTCATTGAAGTTTTTTTTCCTGAGATCTATCTTTTCAGAACCTGATCAAAAATAGCTAAATCTGAGTAGACCAGACTCTGATATCTAACCTTGAGGACTATGATCTAAAAGATAACTCAAGACAGGAAATGGCAAGATAAACAACCAAGTGTTCTGAAGTTGTTCATCTGGCATCAAGCTTTAATATGGCATCAAGCTTTGACTCTAGTAGTCAAACATATGTCAACCAGGCTTCAATCAGGATGTTAACCAGGATGTAATCTGAGACAGCCTATGTCCCATTAGTGGAATTCTAATGAAACCTTATAAAAATACAGAAAAATTTGAAATTTTTAAAGGACAATACTTAATTATTTAAAAACATACTGTTTCACATACATATGCTTCAAATATATTTTACAGAGTTTGACACCGTTAAGACTAGCGGCCTTGCCACATAGATAAAACATAAAATAAAAGTACAGAAAGGAAACCAAAAAGAAAGCATACCAAAAGGGACCTCCTAAGTCCAACAAGACTGACACTTATACTGACTGTAGTAGTAGGGATGTGATTAGCGTTTGACAAAACACTAACAGCTCCCAATCTAGATGTTATAGTAACACATCTCCACGTCACTTCATATCCTTTCCTTCTGAGTTGTCGGGAAGTACGCAAGATTCGAGCTCATCGTCTGATCGTCATAAAATAATCCAAAATGCAAAACAAAAATGACACAGGGCTAAGATTCATGTACAAGTTTAAAAGTGGGAATGAATGTGTAAAATAATAATATATATGGAAACCATATTTATACAAACAAGCGTATCTTATACCCACAATTACATATACTTTATTTATTCTAATGCATCCCTGAACTATATGCTGACTCAGGCCACTAAACGCTGTCAATGATATCTATCCCATTTACCAAGATCAGATATCACTAGACCACATGCCACCAACGTACTCCCAATTACCAAGAGCTACGCCACCTAACTTCACATGGAGCCTAGGTGTTATAAGTCGATCGTCCCTGAGAATTCAGGCCAAGAACCTTGTCTTGCCTAGCATGCATAGATAATAATCCCCGTCGGGATTGCAGGCGACTGATCAACCTCGTGCGTCCCATACCGCACGGCGGTGGACTTACACATTCCTTAATGCAAGTCTATATGATCACTCACTCATCTTGTGGCAACTCTTAGCCATAAGTATTAAGTTAATAATGGGGAATTATCGTATCAACTTTTCAAGTTATACTTATTATCTAGATACTTAGGTTGAGTACCAAATCCATCCAATGTCTTGCCATATTTGATCTTTGTCCTTACATAATAAGTTCAGTTTGTATAATGGGTAATTGTATGGTTAACTTCCCAGGTAAGAGAGGTGGACTGTAAACGGCATAGTCGACCAAGTCTTTCCTTAGCCAGAACCCAACCAAATATAACTACTCATTGTATCCAACTTTCCTTATGTTAATGGGGATCAATTACTTAATATCTAGCAATGTTTTTCTCTCATTAACCGATTATTTCCTTAATCTATCAATCACAATCATTCAAGTATAAATAAAATAAACAATTATAAAATTAACCGAATAATGCAAGCACAATACAATACCAAATTGTCAAAGATTATTCCTATGATAATTAATTAAGGCCGGCGTAACCTCGCCTAGTGATTTGTGAAAATCATTATTTGAGAATAGGCTCTCCTTAATTATTTATCGCTAGTAGGGCTTAGGTCACCACTACACACATATATATTAAGTTATTTTACGCTAACCGTCCCAATCGTATACGAAATCTTGCCCCCACCTTTTGTTGAGTGTTGTTGAAAGTCCACAAGTGTTGTCTTCGATCTTTGCCAAGAACCTAATTTACGATAACCGTTGGATTGTACGAAATTTATGAAATAATTAGAATATAATTTATGGTTAATTGAACATAATCCCGTTATAACTTGAAATATTTATTTATTTAAATATATCATAATAACCTCCAAAATAATTATTAAATTCAAATATAAATTATATTATACCTCCTTTTGAATTTGTTTGTTTTAGAAAATTGTCAAGAGTATATTTCTAATAACATTTAAATTATAATAAAATTTGGGCATTATAACGACTTAAAATGGTAAAATTTATTTTGGACTTTATAAGTTCAATATATCGACGTCTGAACGGAATTTGCATAGAAAATTTAAAATAACCTTTATATAAATAACATAATTAAAATAATATAATTAAAATAAAATGGACATTATAACGGCTTACCGATTACTTATGAAAATGATTTGGGCAGAACTTTGACGTATAAAACTCCCTTGAAACTTTAGAAGAACTTTTACCACAAAATACTCTAAAGGTTACGAACCGATATCGTGGGAACTTCGATAACTAAAACTAATATTGCTATATGAAGAAATTAGAGAAGGAAAGAAGTAAAGAAGTAAGAAAGATGATTTGTGAATGAATGAATGAAAATGGGGTGGAAGAGACCCCTATTTATACTAGTTGTAAAATATTAAAATAACATAATTTATCATCTTTTGCCCATACCTTCCAACTTTTCAACTCTTGCTAGTAAATATGTCTCTATCAAATATTTACTAATCTTTCATCAATAGTGCTTTAGGTGTTCTAGTATGACTTTGTGAAAATAATTTATGACAAAGGTATGGGAGCTTGATTTCATGACATAATATTATGTAGGATATTAATAGAAAATGAGATATATATTTCTTTTATAAAAAGTAAAATGTTAATAATATTAATAATAATAAAAATAGTAAAAAGGATAGTTATTTGATATTTTTATTGTCTTAAGATTATTTTATTTATTAATTGGTTTATAGAGTAAAATGATAATATTCAAATAAAATAAAATCAATTAATAATAACAAAACAAGAACAACAATAATGATAATAATAATATGAATAATTAATTAACTTAAAGTTAAGGGTTTTAAGTACCAATTTAAATTTCAAAGTTTAGTTTATAAAATGAAACGATGATATTCAAATTGAAGAATAAAAGTAATAAATATAAAAAGTAATTAATTAATAAATTAATTATTATAAGTGTTAGTTTCAACATTTAATTTTTAATAACTAGCATTGTTAAAATCTCAAATCTAACTAGATATATTATTTAGTGTATGGAAAAATTAGGATGTTACATTACCACCCCCCTTAAAAGAAATTTCGTCCTCGAAATTTAGCGTACCTAAAACATATGTGGATACTTCTGACGCATGTCTTCTTCTCTTTCCCAAGTAGAATCACCAGTTACATCATCCCACACGACTCTAACCAATGGTATTTGCTTTCCACGAAGTTCTTTAATACGATGATCTAAGATCTTGACAGGTATAGCCTCATATTCCAAATTATCTCTAAGTTCCACAGTTTCAGGCTCAATGACATGTGAAGGGTCCGGATAATACTTCCTCAGTTGTGATACATGAAATACATCATGAAGATTAGACAAGTTTGGCGGCAAAGCAATGTGATACGCTACAGGTCCAATCCGCCGTAGAATTTGAAAAGGCCCGATAAACCTTGGTGTTAACTTCCTAGTTTTGATTGCTCGTGCAATTCCCGCCCTAGGAGTTACCCTAATGAACACGTGATCTCCTGCCTCGAACTCCAAAGGTCTTCTCCTCTTATCATTATAACTCTTTTGACGGTCCTGTGCTGCCTTCATTTTTTCTCTAATAAGTTTAACCTGATCTGTCGTTTGTTGCACGAATTCTGAACCCAATATTTTATTTTCTCCAACCTCATACCAACATAAAGGTGTACGACACTTTCTTCCGTATAATGCTTCATATGGAGCCATGCCGATACTTGAGTGAAAACTATTGTTGTAAGTAAACTCAATCAATGGTAAGAACTCGTCCCAACTTCCTTTGTGTTCAAGAGCACAAGCTCTCAACAAATCCTCTAACGATTGAATCGTCCTCTCAGACTGGCCATCCGTTTGGGGATGATAAGCTGAACTTAACCTCAGTTTTGTTCCTAACTCTAAATGCAACTGATGCCAAAAATTTGATGTGAATCTGGGATCTCTATCACTGACTATACTTGAAGGTATTCCATGCAATCTAACAATCTCCTTTACATATACCTGAGCTAGTCTCTCTAATTTAAACGTCTGGTTGATGGGAATGAAATGTGCACTCTTTGTCAACCTATCAATGATCACCCAAATTGCATCATGTTGTTTCTGAGTCTTAGGCAAAGCGGTTACAAAATCCATGGCTATTCCGTCCCACTTCCACTCTGGAATATCTAAAGGTTGTAGCAATCCGGCTGGCTTCTGATGTTCAATCTTTGCCTTCTGACATACCAAGCAACTTTGAACATATTCTGCTATATGTCTCTTCATTCCAACCCACCAAAACATTTTCTTCAAGTCTTGATACATCTTTGTGGCTCCTGGATGAAAACTCAACTTACTTTTGTGGCCCTCTTCCAAAATCAACTTTTGAATATCCTGATTTTGAGGTACACACAACCTTTCTTTAAACCTTAGGATTCCATCACTCCTTATGTTAAACTCTCCATTTTGACCATTTCTTATATTTTCCTTTATGCTCACTAGACGGTCATCAAGTTGTTGTTCATCTTTGATCCATTTCAGAAATTCATTAGACACGACAATAGCGCCTATGAATATACTTCCTTCATTGTGATGTACTCCTAAGTTTAAATCCACGAATTTGTCAATCAACTCTTCTTCCTTCAACATCATTGCAGATACATGAAGTTTCTTTCGACTCAAAGCGTCTGCTACAACATTGGCCTTTCCGGGATGATATTGCAACTCAAAATCATAGTCCTTCAAGAATTCCATCCAGCGCCTTTGTCTCATGTTTAAATCTTTCTGATCAAATAAATGCTTCAGGCTTTTGTGATCACTTAACACAGTGAACTTTGATCCATAAAGATAATGCCTCCAAATCTTTAAGGCAAACACAATTGCCGCTAACTCTAGGTCGTGAGTTGGGTAGTTCCTCTCATGCACCTTCAATTGTCTTGATGCATAAGCTATCACTTTCCTTTCTTGCATCAACACACACCCAAGACCTTGATATGACGCATCACAATACACATCAAAATTTCCTAATGGGTCTGGTAAGATGAGTATTGGTGATGAAGTCAATCTTTCCTTTAGCTTCTGAAAACTTTCTTCACACTCTTTAGTCCATTCAAAGTTTTTACCTTTCCTCGTTAACTGAGTCATGGGCAAAGCGATCTTTGAAAATCCTTCAATGAACCTCCGATAATATCCAGCTAGTCCAAGAAAACTTCGAATCTCGCCAACATTCTTTGGACTCTCCCACTTTGTTATTGCTTCGACTTTACTTGGGTCTACTGCAATACCTTCTTTACTAATTACATGACCAAGAAATTGTACCTCCTTCAACCAAAATTCACATTTCGAGAATTTCGCGTACAATTGAAGGTCCTTTAATATCTGTAGCACAATTCTCAAATGTTCTCTGTGCTCTACCTCATTCTTGGAATAAATCAGAATGTCATCAATGAAAACTACAACAAATTGATCTAAGTATGACCTAAAGATCCTATTCATGTAATCCATGAATACTGCTGGAGCATTAGTCAAACCAAATGGCATAACTAAGTACTCATAGTGTCCATAACGGGATCTAAAAGCTGTTTTTGGAATATCATCTTCCTTCACCCTGATCTGATGATATCCAGACTTCAAGTCAATCTTTGAGAATACTGATGCTCCTTTTAACTGATCCATCAAGTCGTCGATTCTAGGCAAAGGATACTTGTTTTTCACAGTGGCTTTATTGAGTTGTCTGTAATCCACACAAAGTCTAGAAGAACCATCCTTCTTCTTCACAAACAAGATTGGAGCTCCCCATGGCGATACACTTGGTCTAATAAATTCTTTCTCTAACATCTCGTCTAATTGTTTCTTTAACTCCGCAAGCTCTGAGGGTGACATTCGATAAGGAGATATAGAAATTGGTCCAGTTCCTGGAACCAAGTCTATAGAAAATTCCACTTCCCTAACCGGTGGTAAACCTGGAACTTCTTCTGGAAAGACTTCCGGGAATTCACAGACTACGGGAAAATTTTCCACACTAGGGGTTTCTCCTACTGACATGGAGAATAGCATCATAAAACTTTGAGTGAGGGTTTCAGCTTTGCTGATTTCTCCACTATCTTCTCAAAATGTAAAAATTTTCTCCTTGCATCTCAAGTTGACATCGTTGGCTGATAACCAATCCATTCCTAAGATGACATCTAGGTCTTGTAGCGGGAGTACCACAAGATCTACTAAGAATCTTCTATTTTCTAAGATTATTGGACAGTCTACACAGACTGAATAAGTTACCATTCTTTCTCCCGAGGGAGTTGTGATAGTCAACTTATAATCGTGATCAACAATTTCGAATCCCAAAAATTCAGCACAAGAGGTAGATATAAAAGAATGTGTAGCTCCTGAATCGAATAAAACTGATACCAACTTATCTCCAATTAAACACATACCTTGAATTAACCCAGCTGACTTTGAGATCTCAGCTCCTCTAATTGTAAATACTCTTCCTGTGGTTGGCTTATTTTGATTCTGAGGTCTCTGACCAACACTTGGGCCTCCATTTCTTGCTCTCCCTATGTTGTTATTGTTTATTAGGCCGCTCCTCTGGCCTGTTGGTTGACTTTGTCCTTGGGGACAATCTTTGAGAAAGTGGCCTTTCTGACCACAGCGAAAACAAGTTCCAATATTTCTATTTGGACAATCTTTGTTAAGATGTGCCCCTCCACAGCTGTAACACTTGAACATTAACCTTCTAGAATCCTGGTTATGATAAGGTGTAGGCCTTTGATATGGCCTACCCCCTCGTTGGATTCTTCCTCCGTGGCCTCGGTTAAAGTGGCCCTTGTGATTGTTGTTTTGGGTTGATCCTCCTGATCCATATTGATTCTTCCTATTGTCAATCCCTTCCAACTCCAGACACCTTTCTACTAGCTCACCAAAGCGCATAATATGCAGAGGTAAAACTGCCCTCTGGATATCATATTTCAATCCATCTTGATACTTTTCACACATCCATTCTTCCCTTGGATGCAAGCGGTAAAACTCAGAATACTTTAGCAAGGATTCAAACTTCCTAGTATATTCTCCCACCGTCATCACACCTTGACGTAGATTCTGAAATTCTCTCTCCTTCTCTTTCCTACATAACTTTGGAAAATACTTCCCCAAAAATTCTTCTTTGAACAAGGTCCAATTGATTTCTCTTCCTTCCTCTTCCAATAATCTATACTTTCCTCTCCACCAAGCTTCAGCATCGCCTGTCAGCATGAATGTTGCATAACCAACCCTTCTATTCTCTCTACAGTGAGTGAAAGAAAATATCTTCTCCATTTCTTGCAACCATTTCTCAGCACCCTCCGGATTAAAGTCACCACCAAACTGTGGTGGTTTTCCTTTCAGAAACGAGTTCAATCCTGTATCCTCATGCACCATTTCCCTTTGTTGTTGCTGAAAGAGTTGATGATCTCGAGTGATTTGCAGGATTTGAGCATTTTGTTGTGTTTGAACTAACACAGCTGCAGCAAGTTCACGAACATCTCGAGTGTCAGCTTGAGAGTTCGTTCCAGTTTGGGAATGATCTTCTCGTCCAATGGGAATGGTAGGTGCTCCTTCAGGAGTAACTTCATCACTCGCATTCCTACGTATACCTCTAGTAGTGCCTCTAGCAGCACTCCTACCACGCCTCGCACCTCTGACGTTCTGAACCATAACTTCCTGAAAAGGAATAGTTATTAGGTTCAATCATTCACAAGACATAAAGAACATAACAATTATGTATATTTATATCCCAATGAATGATTCATCGATAAGGATTTTTATCAAGTCTCCCACAGGCAAGGGATAATTGTGTCTAAAATGTTGAATTAATATCTTAAATATAACTAGAATTCAGGAAAACATAATCAACATTTAATGTATAAACAAAAATGTATCAATTTATTTAATAACAACGATTACAAAAATCGTGACCATGTCTCATTCAAAAACCTCTACTTGTAAACCAAGCTAAGACTAATAGTGGTAAAACTATAATTATCATTATTGCTACGAAATCTTTACCTAATTCTTCATGCTTGATGATACCAATAACAAACAAAATAATGACAAGAAGAGTGATGAATAAAAGAAAGGATTTAGCCATTTGAAAGGTATAGATAAATATTTAGGAATTGATATGAAAATAATGGATGGGTGTGAAGTATTTATAAAGTGAATTTTGTGAAGTGTCCGTTACGTTACCGTTGGGTTTGTGACCGTTGGGGAGGAAAAATAAAGTGTGCTAAATAAGTTTCCTAGACCATTATACTAGAAGGCTCTCAAGATGAAGACTCAATGCACAGAAGAAAAGTTATCATCCAGTTTGGAATCCAACTTGATACAGTCAGTATAATTCTAGACACTTACGGTCCGAGCTGAATCGACCAGCTCTGATACCATTAAATGAGACAGCCTATGTCCCATTAGTGGAATTCTAATGAAACCTTATAAAAATACAGAAAAATTTGAAATTTTTAAAGGACAATACTTAATTATTTAAAAACATACTGTTTCACATACATATGCTTCAAATATATTTTACAGAGTTTGACACCGTTAAGACTAGCGGCCTTGCCACATAGATAAAACATAAAATAAAAGTACAGAAAGGAAACCAAAAAGAAAGCATACCAAAAGGGACCTCCTAAGTCCAACAAGACTGACACTTATACTGACTGTAGTAGTAGGGATGTGATTAGCGTTTGACAAAACACTAACAGCTCCCAATCTAGATGTTATAGTAACACATCTCCACGTCACTTCATATCCTTTCCTTCTGAGTTGTCGGGAAGTACGCAAGATTCGAGCTCATCGTCTGATCGTCATAAAATAATCCAAAATGCAAAACAAAAATGACACAGGGCTAAGATTCATGTACAAGTTTAAAAGTGGGAATGAATGTGTAAAATAATAATATATATGGAAACCATATTTATACAAACAAGCGTATCTTATACCCACAATTACATATACTTTATTTATTCTAATGCATCCCTGAACTATATGCTGACTCAGGCCACTAAACGCTGTCAATGATATCTATCCCATTTACCAAGATCAGATATCACTAGACCACATGCCACCAACGTACTCCCAATTACCAAGAGCTACGCCACCTAACTTCACATGGAGCCTAGGTGTTATAAGTCGATCGTCCCTGAGAATTCAGGCCAAGAACCTTGTCTTGCCTAGCATGCATAGATAATAATCC
>CAWUDS030000741.1:0-83097 GCA_963859935.3 Lathyrus sativus
ACGCTCAACGTAAAAACCGGAGTCTGGATACCCAACGAAACTGACAGGAGCCTGAACGCTCAACGTAATAACCGGAGTCTGGATACCCAACCAAATTGACTGGAGCCTGAACGTTCAACGTAATAACCGGAGTCTGAATACCCAACGAAATTGAATGGAGCCTGAACGCTCAACGTAATAACCGGAATCTGGATACTCAACGAAACTGACCGGAGCCTGAATGCTCACCGTAATAACCGGAGTCTGGATACTCAACGAAACTGACTGGAGCCTGAACGATCAACGTAGTAATCGGAGTCTGGATACACAACGAAATTGACCCAAGCCTGATTGCTCAACGTAATAACCGGAGTCTGGATACACAACGAAACTGACCGGAGCCTGAACGCTCAACGTAATAACCAGAGTCTGGATACCCAACGAAACTGACCGGAGCCTGCTACCTCAACGTAATAACCGGAGTCTGGATATCCAACAAAACTGACCGGAGCCTGAACGCTCAACGTAAAAACCGGAGTCTGAATACCAACAAAAATGACCGGAGCCTGAACGTTCAACGTAATAAACGGAGTCTGGATACCCAACATAACTGACCGGAGCCTGAACGCTCAACGTAATAACCGAAGTCTGGATACCAAACGAAACCGACCGGAGCCTGAACGCTCAACGTAAAAACCGGAGTCTGGATACCAAACGAAATTGACTGGAGCCTGAACGATCAACGTAATAACCGGAGTCTGGATACACAACGAAATTGACCGGAGCCTGAACGCTCAACGAAATAACCGGAGTCTGGATACCCAAAGAAACTGACCGGAGCCTGAACGCTCCAAGTAATAACCGGAGTCTGGATACCGAAAGAAACTGACCGGAGCCTGAACGCTTAACGTAATAACCGGAGTCTGGATACCCAACGAAACTGACCGGAGCCTGAACGCTCAACGTAATAACCGGAGTCTGGATACCCAACGAAACTGACCGGAGCCTGAATGCTCAACAAAAAAACCGGAGTCTGGATACCCAACAAAACTGACAGGAGCCTGAACGCTCAACGAAAAACCGGAGTCTGGATACATAACGAAACTGACCGGAGCCTGAACGCTCAACGTAATAATCGAAGTCTGGATACCAAACGAAACTGACCGGAGCCTGAATGCTCAACTTAATAACCGGAGTCTGGATACCCAACGAAACTGACCGGAGCCTGAACGCTCAACGTAATAACCGGAGTTTGGCAATCCAAAGAAACTGACCGGAGCCTGAACACTCAACGTAAAAACCGGAGTCTGGATACCCAACGAAACTGACCGGAGCCTGAACGCTCAACGTAAAAACCGGAGTCTGGATACACAACGAAACTGACCAGAGCCTGAACGCTCAACGTAAATACCTGAGTCTGGATACACAAAGAAACTGACCGGTGCCTGAACGCTCAACGTAATAACCTGAGTGTGAATACCCAACAAAACTGATCAGAGCCTGAACGCTCAACGTAATAACCTGAGTCTGGATACCCAACGAAACTGATTGGAGCCTGAATGCTCAACGTAATAACCGGAGTCTGGATACCCAACAAAAGTGACCGGAACCTGAACGCTCAACGTAAAAACCGGAGTCTGGATACACAACGAAACTGACCGGAGCCTGAACGCTCAACGTAATAACCGGAGTCTGGATACACAACCAAACTGACCGGAGCCTGAACGCTCAACATTATAACCGGAGGCTAGATACCCAATAAAACTGAACGGAGGCTGAACGCTCAACGTAATAACCGGAGTCTGGATACTCAACAAAACTGACCGGAGCCTAAACGCTCAACGTAATAACCGGAGTCTGGATACCAAACAAAACTGACCGGAGCCTGCTATCTCAACGTAATAACCGGAGTCTGGATATCCAAAAAAACTGACCAGAGCCTAAACGCTCAACGTAAAAACCGGAGTCTGGATACCCAACAAAACTGACCAGAGCCTGAACGTTCAACGTAATAAACGGAGTCTGGATACCCAAAGAAACTGACCGGAGCCTGAACGCTAAACGTAATAACCGAAGTCTGGATACCAAACGAAACTGACCGGAGCCTGAACGCTCAACGTAATAACCGGAGTCTGGATACCCAACGAAACTGACCGGAGCCTAAACGCTCAACGTAATAACCGGAGTCTGGATACCCAACGAAATTGACCGGAGCCTGCTATCTCAACGTAATAACCAGAGTCTGGATATCCAACAAAACTGACCGGAGCCTGAATGCTCAACGTAAAAACCGGAGTCTGGATACCCAACAAAACTCACCGGAGCCTGAACGTTCAACGTTATAACGGAATCTGGATACCCAACGAAACTGACCGGAGCCTGAACGCTCAATGTAATAACCGAAGTCTAGATACCAAACGAAACGGACCGGAGCCTGAACGCTCAACGTAATAACCGGAGTCTGGATACCCAACAAAACTGACTGGAGCCTGAGCGATCAACGTAATAACCGGAGTCTGGATACACAACGAAATTGACCGGAGCCTGAATGCTCAATGAAATAACCGGAGTCTGGATACTCAAAGAAACTGACCGGAGCCTGAACGCTCAAAGTAATAACCGGAGTCGGGATACCCAAAGAAATTGAACGGAGCCTGAACGCTCAACGTAATAACCGGTGTCTGGATACCCAACGAAACTGACTGGAGCATGAACGCTCAACGTAATAACCGGAGTCTGGATACCCAACGAAACTGACCGGAGCCTGATAGCTCAACATAAAATCCGGAGTCTGGATATCCAAGAAAACTGACCGGAGCCTGAACGCTCAACGTAAAAACCGGAGTCTGGATACCCAACGAAACTGACCGGAGCATGAACGTTCAACGTAATAAACGGAGTCTGGATACCCAACATAACTGACCGGAGCTTGAACGCTCAACGTAATAACCGAAGTCTGGATACCAAACGAAACCGACCGGAGCCTGAACGCTCAACGTAAAAACCGGAGTCTGGATACCAAACGAAATTGACTGGAGCCTGAACGATCAACGTAATAACCGGAGTCTGGATACACAACGAAATTGACCGGAGCGTGAACGCTCAACGAAATAACCGGAGTCTGGATACCCAAAGAAACTGACCGGAGCCTGAACGCTCCAAGTAATAACCGGAGTCTGGATACCGAAAGAAACTGATCGGAGCCTGAACGCTTAACGTAGTAACCGGAGTCTGGATACCCAACGAAACTGACCAGAGCCTGAACGCTCAACGTAATAACCGGAGTCTGGATACCCAACGAAACTGACCGGAGCCTGAATGCTCAACAAAAAAACCGGAGTCTGGATACCCAACAAAACTGACAGGAGCCTGAACGCTCAACGAAAAACCGGAGTCTGGATACATAACGAAACTGACCGGAGCCTGAACACTCAACGTAATAATCGAAGTCTGGATACCAAACGAAACTGACCGGAGCTTGAATGCTCAACTTAATAACCGGAGTCTGGATACCCAACGAAACTGACCGGAGCCTGAACGCTCAACGTAATAACCGGAGTCTGGCAATCCAAAGAAACTGACCGGAGCCTGAACACTCAACGTAAAAACCGGAGTCTGGATACCCAACGAAACTGACCGGAGCCTGAACGCTCAACGTAAAAACCGGAGTCTGGATACACAACGAAACTGACCAGAGCCTGAACGCTCAACGTAAATACCTGAGTCTGGATACCCAAAGAAACTGACCGGTGCCTGAACGCTCAACGTAATAACCTGAGTGTGGATACCCAACAAAACTGATCAGAGCCTGAACGCTCAACGTAATAACCTGAGTCTTGATACCCAACGAAACTGATTGGAGCCTGAATGCTCAACGTAATAACCGGAGTCTGGATACCCAACAAAAGTGACCGGAACCTGAACGCTCAACGTAAAAACCGGAGTCTGGATACACAACGAAACTGACCGGAGCCTGAACGCTCAACGTAATAACCGGAGTCTGGATACACAACCAAACTGACCGGAGCCTGAACGCTCAACGTTATAACCGGAGGCTGGATACCCAATAAAACTGAACGGAGGCTGAACGCTCAACGTAATAACCGGAGTCTGGATACTCAACGAAACTGACCGGAGCCTAAACGCTCAACGTAATAACCGGAGTCTGGATACCAAACAAAACTGACCGGAGCCTGCTATCTCAACGTAATAACCGGAGTCTGGATATCCAAAAAAACTGACCAGAGCCTAAACGCTCAACGTAAAAACCGGAGTCTGGATACCCAACAAAACTGACCAGAGCCTGAACGTTCAACGTAATAAACGGAGTCTGGATACCCAAAGAAACTGACCGGAGCCTGAACGCTAAACGTAATAACCGAAGTCTGGATACCAAACGAAACTGACCGGAGCCTGAACGCTCAACGTAATAACCGGAGTCTGGATACCCAACGAAACTGACCGGAGCCTAAACGCTCAACGTAATAACCGGAGTCTGGATACCCAACGAAATTGACCGGAGCCTGCTATCTCAACGTAATAACCAGAGTCTGGATATCCAACAAAACTGACCGGAGCCTGAATGCTCAACGTAAAAACCGGAGTCTGGATACCCAACAAAACTCACCGGAGCCTGAACGTTCAACGTTATAACGGAGTCTGGATACCCAACGAAACTGACCGGAGCCTGAACGCTCAATGTAATAACCGAAGTCTAGATACCAAACGAAACGGACCGGAGCCTGAACGCTCAACGTAATAACCGGAGTCTGGATACCCAACAAAACTGACTGGAGCCTGAGCGATCAACGTAATAACCGGAGTCTGGATACACAACGAAATTGACCGGAGCCTGAATGCTCAATGAAATAACCGGAGTCTGGATACTCAAAGAAACTGACCGGAGCCTGAACGCTCAAAGTAATAACCGGAGTCGGGATACCCAAAGAAATTGAACGGAGCCTGAACGCTCAACGTAATAACCGGTGTCTGGATACCCAACGAAACTGACTAGAGCATGAACGCTCAACGTAATAACCGGAGTCTGGATACCCAACGAAACTGACCGGAGCCTGAACGCTCAACATAAAATCCGGAGTCTGGATATCCAAGAAAACTGACCGGAGCCTGAACGCTCAACGTAAAAACCGGAGTCTGGATACCCAACGAAACTGACCGGAGCATGAACGTTCAACGTAATAAACGGAGTCTGGATACCCAACATAACTGACCGGAGCCTGAACGCTCAACGTAATAACCGAAGTCTGGATACCAAACGAAACCGACCGGAGCCTGAACGCTCAACGTAAAAACCGGAGTCTGGATACCAAACGAAATTGACTGGAGCCTGAACGATCAACGTAATAACCGGAGTCTGGATACACAACGAAATTGACCGGAGCCTGAACGCTCAACGAAATAACCGGAGTCTGGATACCCAAAGAAACTGACCGGAGCCTGAACGCTCCAAGTAATAACCGGAGTCTGGATACCGAAAGAAACTGACCGGAGCCTGAACGCTTAACGTAGTAACCGGAGTCTGGATACCCAACGAAACTGACCAGAGCCTGAACGCTCAACGTAATAACCGGAGTCTGGATACCCAACGAAACTGACCGGAGCCTGAATGCTCAACAAAAAAACCGGAGTCTGGATACCCAACAAAACTGACAAGAGCCTGAACGCTCAACGAAAAACCGGAGTCTGGATACATAACGAAACTGACCGGAGCCTGAACACTCAACGTAATAATCGAAGTCTGGATACCAAACGAAACTGACCGGAGCTTGAATGCTCAACTTAATAACCGGAGTCTGGATACCCAACGAAACTGACCGGAGCCTGAACGCTCAACGTAATAACCGGAGTCTGGCAATCCAAAGAAACTGACCGGAGCCTGAACACTCAACGTAAAAACCGGAGTCTGGATACCCAACGAAACTGACCGGAGCCTGAACGCTCAACGTAAAAACCGGAGTCTGGATACACAACGAAACTGACCAGAGCCTGAACGCTCAACGTAAATACCTGAGTCTGGATACCCAAAGAAACTGACCGGTGCCTGAACGCTCAACGTAATAACCTGAGTGTGGATACCCAACAAAACTGATCAGAGCCTGAACGCTCAACGTAATAACCTGAGTCTTGATACCCAACGAAACTGATTGGAGCCTGAATGCTCAACGTAATAACCGGAGTCTGGATACCCAACAAAAGTGACCGGAACCTGAACGCTCAACGTAAAAACCGGAGTCTGGATACACAACGAAACTGACCGGAGCCTGAACGCTCAACGTAATAACCGGAGTCTGGATACACAACCAAACTGACCGGAGCCTGAACGCTCAACGTTATAACCGGAGGCTGGATACCCAATAAAACTGAACGGAGGCTGAACGCTCAACGTAATAACCGGAGTCTGGATACTCAACGAAACTGACCGGAGCCTAAACGCTCAACGTAATAACCGGAGTCTGGATACCAAACAAAACTGACCGGAGCCTGCTATCTCAACGTAATAACCGGAGTCTCGATATCCAAAAAAACTGACCAGAGCCTAAACGCTCAACGTAAAAACCGGAGTCTGGATACCCAACAAAACTGACCAGAGCCTGAACGTTCAACGTAATAAACGGAGTCTGGATACCCAAAGAAACTGACCGGAGCCTGAACGCTAAACGTAATAACCGAAGTCTGGATACCAAACGAAACTGACCGGAGCCTGAACGCTCAACGTAATAACCGGAGTCTGGATACCCAACGAAACTGACCGGAGCCTAAACGCTCAACGTAATAACCGGAGTCTGGATACCCAACGAAATTGACCGGAGCCTGCTATCTCAACGTAATAACCAGAGTCTGGATATCCAACAAAACTGACCGGAGCCTGAATGCTCAACGTAAAAACCGGAGTCTGGATACCCAACAAAACTCACCGGAGCCTGAACGTTCAACGTTATAACGGAGTCTGGATACCCAACGAAACTGACCGGAGCCTGAACGCTCAATGTAATAACCGAAGTCTAGATACCAAACGAAACGGACCGGAGCCTGAACGCTCAACGTAATAACCGGAGTCTGGATACCCAACAAAACTGACTGGAGCCTGAGCGATCAACGTAATAACCGGAGTCTGGATACACAACGAAATTGACCGGAGCCTGAATGCTCAATGAAATAACCGGAGTCTGGATACTCAAAGAAACTGACCGGAGCCTGAACGCTCAAAGTAATAACCGGAGTCGGGATACCCAAAGAAATTGAACGGAGCCTGAACGCTCAACGTAATAACCGGTGTCTGGATACCCAACGAAACTGACTAGAGCATGAACGCTCAACGTAATAACCGGAGTCTGGATACCCAACGAAACTGACCGGAGCCTGAACGCTCAACATAAAATCCGGAGTCTGGATATCCAAGAAAACTGACCGGAGCCTGAACGCTCAACGTAAAAACCGGAGTCTGGATACCCAACGAAACTGACCGGAGCATGAACGTTCAACGTAATAAACGGAGTCTGGATACCCAACATAACTGACCGGAGCCTGAACGCTCAACGTAATAACCGAAGTCTGGATACCAAACGAAACCGACCGGAGCCTGAACGCTCAACGTAAAAACCGGAGTCTGGATACCAAACGAAATTGACTGGAGCCTGAACGATCAACGTAATAACCGGAGTCTGGATACACAACGAAATTGACCGGAGCCTGAACGCTCAACGAAATAACCGGAGTCTGGATACCCAAAGAAACTGACCGGAGCCTGAACGCTCCAAGTAATAACCGGAGTCTGGATACCGAAAGAAACTGACCGGAGCCTGAACGCTTAACGTAGTAACCGGAGTCTGGATACCCAACGAAACTGACCAGAGCCTGAACGCTCAACGTAATAACCGGAGTCTGGATACCCAACGAAACTGACCGGAGCCTGAATGCTCAACAAAAAAACCGGAGTCTGGATACCCAACAAAACTGACAGGAGCCTGAACGCTCAACGAAAAACCGGAGTCTGGATACATAACGAAACTGACCGGAGCCTGAACACTCAACGTAATAATCGAAGTCTGGATACCAAACGAAACTGACCGGAGCTTGAATGCTCAACTTAATAACCGGAGTCTGGATACCCAACGAAACTGACCGGAGCCTGAACGCTCAACGTAATAACCGGAGTCTGGCAATCCAAAGAAACTGACCGGAGCCTGAACACTCAACGTAAAAACCGGAGTCTGGATACCCAACGAAACTGACCGGAGCCTGAACGCTCAACGTAAAAACCGGAGTCTGGATACACAACGAAACTGACCAGAGCCTGAACGCTCAACGTAAATACCTGAGTCTGGATACCCAAAGAAACTGACCGGTGCCTGAACGCTCAACGTAATAACCTGAGTGTGGATACCCAACAAAACTGATCAGAGCCTGAACGCTCAACGTAATAACCTGAGTCTTGATACCCAACGAAACTGATTGGAGCCTGAATGCTCAACGTAATAACCGGAGTCTGGATACCCAACAAAAGTGACCGGAACCTGAACGCTCAACGTAAAAACCGGAGTCTGGATACACAACGAAACTGACCGGAGCCTGAACGCTCAACGTAATAACCGGAGTCTGGATACACAACCAAACTGACCGGAGCCTGAACGCTCAACGTTATAACCGGAGGCTGGATACCCAATAAAACTGAACGGAGGCTGAACGCTCAACGTAATAACCGGAGTCTGGATACTCAACGAAACTGACCGGAGCCTAAACGCTCAACGTAATAACCGGAGTCTGGATACCAAACAAAACTGACCGGAGCCTGCTATCTCAACGTAATAACCGGAGTCTCGATATCCAAAAAAACTGACCAGAGCCTAAACGCTCAACGTAAAAACCGGAGTCTGGATACCCAACAAAACTGACCAGAGCCTGAACGTTCAACGTAATAAACGGAGTCTGGATACCCAAAGAAACTGACCGGAGCCTGAACGCTAAACGTAATAACCGAAGTCTGGATACCAAACGAAACTGACCGGAGCCTGAACGCTCAACGTAATAACCGGAGTCTGGATACCCAACGAAACTGACCGGAGCCTAAACGCTCAACGTAATAACCGGAGTCTGGATACCCAACGAAATTGACCGGAGCCTGCTATCTCAACGTAATAACCAGAGTCTGGATATCCAACAAAACTGACCGGAGCCTGAATGCTCAACGTAAAAACCGGAGTCTGGATACCCAACAAAACTCACCGGAGCCTGAACGTTCAACGTTATAACGGAGTCTGGATACCCAACGAAACTGACCGGAGCCTGAACGCTCAAGTTAATAACCGAAGTCTAGATACCAAACGAAACGGACCGGAGCCTGAACGCTCAACGTAATAACCGGAGTCTGGATACCCAACAAAACTGACTGGAGCCTGAGCGATCAACGTAATAACCGGAGTCTGGATACACAACGAAATTGACCGGAGCCTGAATGCTCAATGAAATAACCGGAGTCTGGATACTCAAAGAAACTGACCGGAGCCTGAACGCTCAAAGTAATAACCGGAGTCGGGATACCCAAAGAAATTGAACGGAGCCTGAACGCTCAACGTAATAACCGGTGTCTGGATACCCAACGAAACTGACTAGAGCATGAACGCTCAACGTAATAACCGGAGTCTGGATACCCAACGAAACTGACCGGAGCCTGAACGCTCAACATAAAATCCGGAGTCTGGATATCCAAGAAAACTGACCGGAGCCTGAACGCTCAACGTAAAAACCGGAGTCTGGATACCCAACGAAACTGACCGGAGCATGAACGTTCAACGTAATAAACGGAGTCTGGATACCCAACATAACTGACCGGAGCCTGAACGCTCAACGTAATAACCGAAGTCTGGATACCAAACGAAACCGACCGGAGCCTGAACGCTCAACGTAAAAACCGGAGTCTGGATACCAAACGAAATTGACTGGAGCCTGAACGATCAACGTAATAACCGGAGTCTGGATACACAATGAAATTGACCGGAGCCTGAACGCTCAACGAAATAACCGGAGTCTGGATACCCAAAGAAACTGACCGGAGCCTGAACGCTCCAAGTAATAACCGGAGTCTGGATACCGAAAGAAACTGACCGGAGCCTGAACGCTTAACGTAGTAACCGGAGTCTGGATACCCAACGAAACTGACCAGAGCCTGAACGCTCAACGTAATAACCGGAGTCTGGATACCCAACGAAACTGACCGGAGCCTGAATGCTCAACAAAAAAACCGGAGTCTGGATACCCAACAAAACTGACAGGAGCCTGAACGCTCAACGAAAAACCGGAGTCTGGATACATAACGAAACTGACCGGAGCCTGAACACTCAACGTAATAATCGAAGTCTGGATACCAAACGAAACTGACCGGAGCTTGAATGCTCAACTTAATAACCGGAGTCTGGATACCCAACGAAACTGACCGGAGCCTGAACGCTCAACGTAATAACCGGAGTCTGGCAATCCAAAGAAACTGACCGGAGCCTGAACACTCAACGTAAAAACCGGAGTCTGGATACCCAACGAAACTGACCGGAGCCTGAACGCTCAACGTAAAAACCGGAGTCTGGATACACAACGAAACTGACCAGAGCCTGAACGCTCAACGTAAATACCTGAGTCTGGATACCCAAAGAAACTGACCGGTGCCTGAACGCTCAACGTAATAACCTGAGTGTGGATACCCAACAAAACTGATCAGAGCCTGAACGCTCAACGTAATAACCTGAGTCTTGATACCCAACGAAACTGATTGGAGCCTGAATGCTCAACGTAATAACCGGAGTCTGGATACCCAACAAAAGTGACCGGAACCTGAACGCTCAACGTAAAAACCGGAGTCTGGATACACAACGAAACTGACCGGAGCCTGAACGCTCAACGTAATAACTGGAGTCTGGATACACAACCAAACTGACCGGAGCCTGAACGCTCAACGTTATAACCGGAGGCTGGATACCCAATAAAACTGAACGGAGGCTGAACGCTCAACGTAATAACCGGAGTCTGGATACTCAACGAAACTGACCGGAGCCTAAACGCTCAACGTAATAACCGGAGTCTGGATACCAAACAAAACTGACCGGAGCCTGCTATCTCAACGTAATAACCGGAGTCTCGATATCCAAAAAAACTGACCAGAGCCTAAACGCTCAACGTAAAAACCGGAGTCTAGATACCCAACAAAACTGACCAGAGCCTGAACGTTCAACGTAATAAACGGAGTCTGGATACCCAAAGAAACTGACCGGAGCCTGAACGCTAAACGTAATAACCGAAGTCTGGATACCAAACGAAACTGACCGGAGCCTGAACGCTCAACGTAATAACCGGAGTCTGGATACCCAACGAAACTGACCGGAGCCTAAACGCTCAACGTAATAACCGGAGTCTGGATACCCAACGAAATTGACCGGAGCCTGCTATCTCAACGTAATAACCAGAGTCTGGATATCCAACAAAACTGACCGGAGCCTGAATGCTCAACGTACAAACCGGAGTCTGGATACCCAACAAAACTCACCGGAGCCTGAACGTTCAACGTTATAACGGAGTCTGGATACCCAACGAAACTGACCGGAGTCTGAACGCTCAATGTAATAACCGAAGTCTAGATACCAAACGAAACGGACCGGAGCCTGAACGCTCAACGTAATAACCGGAGTCTGGATACCCAACAAAACTGACTGGAGCCTGAGCGATCAACATAATAACCGGAGTCTGGATAAACAACGAAATTGACCGGAGCCTGAATGCTCAATGAAATAACCGGAGTCTGGATACTCAAAGAAACTGACCGGAGCCTGAACGCTCAAAGTAATAACCGGAGTCGGGATACCCAAAGAAATTGAATGGAGCCTGAACGCTCAACGTAATAACCGGTGTCTGGATACCCAACGAAACTGACTAGAGCATGAACGCTCAACGTAATAACCGGAGTCTGGATACCCAACGAAACTGACCGGAGCCTGAACGCTCAACATAAAATCCGGAGTCTGGATATCCAAGAAAACTGACCGGAGCCTGAACGCTCAACGTAAAAACCGGAGTCTGGATACCCAACGAAACTGACCGGAGCCTGAACGCTCAACGTAATAACCAGAGTCTGGATACCCAACGAAACTGACCGGAGCCTTAATGCTCAACGTGATAACCGGAGTCTGGATACCCAACGAAATTGAATGGAGCGTGAACGCTCAACGTAATAACCGGAATCTGGATACTCAACGAAACTGACCGGAGCCTGAACGCTCAACGTAATAACTGGAGTTTGATACTCAACGAAACTGACCGGAGCCTGAACGATCAAGGTAATAACCGGAGTCTGGATACCCAACAAAACTGACCAGAGCCTGAACGCTCAACGTAATAACCGGAGTCTGGATACCCAATGAAACTGACCGGAGCCTGAACCCTCAACATAATAACCAGAGTCTGGATATCCAACAAAACTTACCGGAGCCTGAATGCTCAATGTAAAAACCGGAGTCTGGATACCCAATGAAACTGACCGGAGCTTGAACACTCAACGTAATAACCGGAGTCTGGATACCCGACGAAACTGACTAGAGCCTGAACGTTCAACGTAATAACCGGAGTCTGAATACCCAACGAAATTGAATGGAGCCTGAACGCTCAACGTAATAACCGGAATGTGGATATTCAATGAAACTGACCAGAGCCTGAACGCTCAACGTAATAACCGTAGTCTGGATACTCAACGAAACTGACTGAAGCCTGAACGATCAACGTAATAACTGGAGTCTAGATACACAACAAAATTGACCGAAGCCTGATTGCTCAACGTAATAACCGGAGTCTGGATACACAACGAAACTGACCGGAGCCTGAACGCTCAACGTAATAACCGAAGTCTGGATACCAAACGAAACTGGCCGGAGCCTGAACGCTCAACGTAATAACCGGAGTCTGGATACCCAACGAAACTGACTGGAGCCTGAACGCTCAACGTAAAACCGGAGTCTCGATTCCCAACAAAACTGACTGAAGCCTGAACGATCAACGTAATAACTGGAGTCTGGATACCCAAAGAAACTGACCGGAGCCTGATTGCTCAACGTAATAACCGGAGTCTGGATACACAACGAAACTGACCGGAGCCTGAACGCTCAACTTAATAACCGGAGTCTGGATACCCAACGAAACTGAACGGAGCCTGAACGCTCAACGTAATAACCGGAGTCTGGATACCCAACGAAACTTACCGGAGCCTAAACGCTCAACGTAATAATCGGAGTCTGGATACCCAACAAAACTGAACGGAGCCTGAACGCTCAACGAAAAACCGGGGTCTGGATACACAACGAAACTGACCGGAGCCTGAACGCTCAACGTAATAACCGGAGTCTGGATACACAACCAAACTGACCGGAGCCTGAACGCTCAACGTTATAACCGGAGGCTGGATACCCAACAAAACTGAACGAAGCCTGAACGCTCAACGTAATAACCGGAGTCTGGATACTCAACGAAACTGACCGGAGCCTGAACGCTCAACGTAATAACCGGAGTCTGAATACCATACAAAACTGACCAGAGCCTGCTATCTCAACGTAATAACCGGAGTCTGGATATCCAACAAAACTGATCGGAGCCTGAACGCTCAACATAAAAACCGGAGTCTGGATACCCAACAAAACTGACCGGAGCCAGAACGTTCAACGTAATAAACGGAGTCTGGATACCCAAAGAAACTGACCGGAGCCTGAACGCTCAACGTAATAACCGAAGTCTGGATACCAAACGAAACTGACTGGAGCCTGAACGCTCAACGTAATAACCGGAGTCTGGATACCCAACGAAACTGACCGGAGCCTGAACGCTCAACGTGATAACCGGAGTCTGGATACCCAACGAAACTGACCGGAGCCTGCTATCTCAACGTAATAACCGGAGTCTGGATATCCAACAAAACTGACCGGAGCCTGAACGCACAACGTAAAAACCGGAGTCTGGATACCCAACAAAACTGACCGGAGCCTGAACGTTCAAATTAATAAACGGAGTCTGGATACCCAAAGAAACTGACCGGAGCCTGAACGCTCAACGTAAAACCAAAGTCTCGATACCCAACAAAACTGACCGGAGCCTAAACGCTCAACGTAAAAACCGGAGTCTGGATACCCAACGAGATTGACCGGAGCCTGAACGCTCAACGTAATAACCGGAGTCTGGATACACAACGAAACTGACTGATACTTGAACGCTCACCGTAATAACCGGAGTCTGGATACCCAAAGAAACTGACCGGAGCCTGAACGCTCAACGTAATAACCAAAGTCTGGATACCAAACGAAACTGACTGGAGCCTGAACGCTCAACGTAATAACCGGAGTCTGGATACCCAACGAAATTGACCGGAGCCTGAACGCTCAACGTGATAACCGGAGTCTGGATACCCAACGAAACTGACCAGAGCCTGCTATCTCAACGTAATAACCGGAGTCTGGATATCCAACAAAACTGACCGGAGCCTGAACGCTCAACGTAAAAACCGGAGTCTAGATACCCAACAAAACTGACCGGAGCCTTAACGCTCAAAGTAATAAACGGAGTCTGGATACCCAACGAAACTGACCAGAGCCTGAACGCTCAACGAAATAACCGGAGTCTGGATACCCAAAGAAACTGACCGGAGCCTGAACGATCAACGTAATAACCGGAGTCTGGATACCCTAAGAAACTGACCGGAGCCTGAACGCTCAACTTAATAACCGGAGTCTGGATACCCAACGAAACTGACCGGAGCCTGAACGCTCAACGTAATAACCGAAGTCTGGATACCCAACGAAACTGACCGGAGCCTGAACGCTCAACGTAATAACCGGAGTCTGGATACCCAACAAAACTGACCGGAGCCTGAACGCTCAACGAAAAACCGGAGTCTGGATACACAACGAAACTGACCGGAGCCTGAACGCTTAACGTAATAACCGGAGTCTGGATACACAACGAAACTGACTGATACTTGAACGCTCACCGTAATAACCGGAGTCTGGATACCCAAAGAAACTGACCGGAGCCTGAACGCTCAACGTAATAACCAAAGTCTGGATACCAAACGAAACTGACTGGAGCCTGAACGCTCAACGTAATAACCGGAGTCTAGATACCCAACGAAATTGACCGGAGCCTGAACGCTCAACGTGATAACCGGAGTCTGGATACCCAACGAAACTGACCAGAGCCTGCTATCTCAATGTAATAACCGGAGTCTGGATATCCAACAAAACTGACCGGAGCCTGAACGCTCAACGTAAAAACCGGAGTCTGGATACCCAACAAAACTGACCGGAGCCTGAACGCTCAAAGTAATAAACGGAGTCTGGATACCCAACGAAACTGACCAGAGCCTGAACGCTCAACGAAATAACCGGAGTCTGGATACCCAAAGAAACTGACCGGAGCCTGAACGATCAACGTAATAACCGGAGTCTGGATACCCTAAGAAACTGACCGGAGCCTGAACGCTCAACTTAATAACCGGAGTCTGGATACCCAACGAAACTGACCGGAGCCTGAACGCTCAACGTAATAACCGAAGTCTGGATACCCAACGAAACTGACCGGAGCCTGAACGCTCAACGTAATAACCGGAGTCTGGATACCCAACAAAACTGACCGGAGCCTGAACGCTCAACGAAAAACCGGAGTCTGGATACACAACGAAACTGACCGGAGCCTGAACGCTTAACGTAATAACCGGAGTCTGGATACACAACTAAACTGACCGGAGCCTGAACGCTCAATGTTATAACCGGAGGCTGGATACCCAACAAAGCTGAACGAAGCCTGAACGCTCAATGTAATAACCGGAGTCTGGATACTCAACGAAACTGACCAGAGCCTGAACGCTCAACGTAATAACCGGAGTCTGGATACCCAACATAACTGACCAGAGCCTGCTATCTCAACGTAATAACCGGAGTCTGGATATCCAACAAAACTGACCGGAGCCTGAACGCTCAACATAAAAACCGTAGTCTGGATACCCGACAAAACTGACCGGAGCCTGAACGTTCAACGTAATAAACGGAGTCTGGATACCCAAAGAAACTGACCGGAGCCTGAACGCTCAACGTAATAACCGAAGTCTGGATACCAAACGAAACTGACTGGAGCCTGAACGCTCAACGTAATAACCGGAGTCTGGATACCCAACGAAACTGACCGGAGCCTGAACGCTCAACGTGATAACCGGAGTCTGGATACCCAACGAAATAACCGGAGTCTGGATATCCAACAAAACTGACCGGAGCCTGAACGCTCAACGTAAAAACCGGAGTATGGATACCCAACAAAACTGACCGGAGCCTGAACGTTCAAAGTAATAAACGGAGTCTGGATACCCAACGAAACTGACCGGAGCCTGAACGCTTAACGTAATAACCGGAGTCTGGATACCCAACGAAACTGATTGGAGCCTGAACGATCAACGTAATAACCGGAGTCTAGATACACAACGAAATTGACCGGAGCCTGAATGCTCAACGAAATAACCGGAGTCTGGATACCCAAAGAAACTGACCGGAGCCTGAACGCTCAAAGTAATAACCGGAGTCTGGATACCCAAAAAAACTGACCGGAGCCTGAACGCTCAACATAATAACCGGATTCGGGATACCCAACGGAACTGACCGGAGCCTGAACGTTCAACGTAATAACCGGAGTCTGGATACACAACGAAACTGACCGGAGCCTGAACGCTCAACGAAAAACCGGAGTCTGGATACACAATGAAACTGACCGGAGCCTGAACGCTCAACGTAATAACCGAAGTCTGGAGACCAAACGAAACTGACCGGAGCCTGAATGCTCAACGTAATAACCGGAGTCTGGATACCCAACGAAGCTGACCGGAGCCTGAACGCTCAATGTAATAACCAGAGTCTGGATACCTAAAGAAACTGACCGGAGCCTGAACGCTCAACGTAAAACCAAAGTCTCGATACCCAACAAAACTGACCGAAGCCTAAACGCTCAACGTAAAAACCGGAGTCTGGATACCCAACGAGATTGACTGGAGCCTGAACGCTCAACGTAATAACCGGAGTCTGGATACACAACGAAACTGACCGATACTTGAACGCTCACCGTAATAACCTGAGTCTGGATACCCAACGAAACTGATCAGAGCCTGAACGCTCAGTGGAATAACCGGAGTTTGGATACTCAACAAAACTGACTGAAGCCTGAACGATCAACGTAATAACTGGAGTCTGGATACACAACAAAATTGACCGAAGCCTGATTGCTCAACGTAATAACCGGAGTCTGGATACACAACGAAACTGACCGGAGCCTGAACGCTCAACGTAATAACCGAAGTCTGGATACCAAACGAAACTGGCCGGAGCGTGAACGCTCAACGTAATAACCGGAGTCTGGATACCCAACGAAACTGACTGGAGCCTGAACGCTCAACGTAAAACCGGAGTCTCGATACCCAACGAAATTGACCGGAGCCTGAACGCTCAACGAAATAACCGGAGTCTGGATACCCAAAGAAACTGACCGGAGCCTGAACGCTCAAAGTAATAACCGGAGTCTGGATAACCAAAGAAACTGACCGGAGCCTGAACGCTCAACGTAATAACCGGAGTCTGGATACCCAACGAAACTGACCGGAGCCTGAACGCTCAACGTAATAACCGGAGTCTGGATACCCAACAAAACTGACCGGAGCCTGAACTCTCAACGAAAAACCGGAGTCTGGATACACAACGAAACTGACCGGAGCCTGAACGCTCAATGTAATAACCGGAGTCTGGATACACAACCAAACTGACCGGAGCCTGAACGCTCAACGTTATAACCGGAGGCTGGATACCCAACAAAACTGAACGAAGCCTGAACGCTCAACGTAATAACCGGAGTCTGGATACTCAACGAAACTGACCGGAGCCTGAACGCTCAAGGTAATAACCGGAGTCTGGATACCCAACAAAACTGACCAGAGCCTGCTATCTCAACGTAATAACCGGAGTCTGGATATCCAACAAAACTGACCGGAGCCTGAACGCTCAACATAAAAACCGGAGTCTGGATACCCAACAAAACTGACCGGAGCCTGAACGTTCAACGTAATAAACGGAGTCTGGATACCCAAAGAAACTGACCGGAGCCTGAACGCTCAACGTAATAACCGAAGTCTGGATACCAAACGAAACTGACTGGAGCCTGAACGCTCAACGTAATAACCAGAGTCTGGATACCCAACGAAACTGACCGGAGCCTGAACGCTCAACGTGATAACCGGAGTCTGGATACCCAACGAAACTGACCGGAGCCTGCTATCTCAACGTAATAACCGGAGTTTGGATATCCAACAAAACTGACCGGAGCCTGAACGCTCAACGTAAAAACCAGAGTCTGGATATCCAACAAAACTGACTGGAGCCTGAACGTTCAAATTAATAAACGGAGTCTGGATACCCAAAGAAACTGACCGGAGCCTGAACGCTCAACGTAAAACCAAAGTCTCGATACCCAACAAAACTGACCGGAGCCTAAACGCTCAATGTAAAAACCGGAGTCTGGATACCCAACGAGATTGACCGGAGCCTGAACGCTCAACGTAATAACCGGAGTCTGGATACCCAACGAAACTGATTGGAGCCTGAATGCTCAACGTGATAACCGGAGTCTGGAAACCCATCAAAAGTGACCGGAACCTGAACGCTCAACGTAAAAACCGGAGTCTGGATACACAACGAAACTGACCGGAGCCTGAACGCTCAACGTAATAACCGGAGTCTGGATACACAACCAAACTGACCGGAGCCTGAACGCTCAACGTTATAACCGGAGGCTGGATACCCAATAAAACTGAACGGAGGCTGAACGCTCAACGTAATAACCGGAGTCTGGATACTCAACGAAACTGACCGGAGCCTAAACGCTCAACGTAATAACCGTAGTCTGGATACCAAACAAAACTGACCGGAGCCTGCTAACTCAACGTAATAACCGGAGTCTGGATATCCAAAAAAACTGACCAGAGCCTAAACGCTCAACGTAAAAACCGGAGTCTGGATACCCAACAAAACTGACCAGAGCCTGAACGTTCAACGTAATAAACGGAGTCTGGATACCCAAAGAAACTGACCGGAGCCTGAACGCTAAACGTAATAACCGAAGTCTGGATACCAAACGAAACTGACCGGAGCCTGAACGCTCAAGGTAAAAACCGGAGTCTGGATAACCAACGAAACTGACCGGAGCCTGAACGCTCAACGTAATAACCGGAGTCTGGATACCCAACAAAACTGACCGGAGCCTGAACGCTCAACGAAAAACCGGAGTCTGGATACACAACGAAACTGACCGGAGCCTGAACGCTCAACGTAATAACCGGAGTCTGGATACACAACCAAACTGACCCGAGCCTGAACGCTCAACGTTATAACCGGAGGCTGGATACCCAACAAAACTGAACGAAGCCTGAACGCTCAACGTAATAACCGAAGTCTGGATACTCAACGAAACTGACCGGAGCCTGAACGCTCAACGTAATAACCGGAGTCTGGATACCCAACAAAACTGACCAGAGCCTGCTATCTCAACGTAATAACCGGAGTCTAGATATCCAACAAAACTGACCGGAGCCTAAACGCTCAACATAAAAACCGGAGTCTGGATACCCAACAAAACTGACTGGAGCATGAACGTTCAACGTAATAAACGGAGTCTGGATACCCAAAGAAACTGACCGGAGCCTGAACGCTCAACGTAATAACCGAAGTCTGGATACCAAACGAAACTGACTGGAGCCTGAACGCTCAACGTAATAACCGAAGTCTGGATACCCAACGAAACTGACCGGAGCCTGAACGCTCAACGTGATAACCGGAGTCTGGATACCCAACGAAACTGACCGGAGCCTGCTATCTCAACGTAATAACCGGAGTCTGGATATCCAACAAAACTGACCAGAGCCTGAACGCTCAACGTAAAACCCGGAGTCTGGATACCCAACAAAACTGACCGGAGCTTGAACGTTCAAATTAATAAACGGAGTCTGGATACCCAAAGAAACTGACCGGAGCCTGAACGCTCAACATAAAACCAAAGTCTCGATACCCAACAAAACTGACCGGAGCCTAAACGCTCAATGTAAAAACCGGAGTCTGGATACCCAACGAGATTGACCGGAGCCTGATCGCTCAACGTTATAACCGGAGTCTGGATACACAACGAAACTGACCGATACTTGAACGCTCACCGTAATAACCTGAGTCTGGATACCCAACGAAACTGACTGAAGCCTGAATGATCAACGTAATAACTGGAGTCTGGATACACAACAAAATTGACCGAAGCCTGATTGCTCAACGTAATAACCGGAGTCTGGATACACAACGAAACTGACCGGAGCCTGAACGCTCAACATAATAACCGAAGTCTGGATACCAAACGAAACTGGCCGGAGCCTGAACGCTCAATGTAATAACCGGAGTCTGGATACCCAACGAAACTTACTGGAGCCTGAACGCTCAACGTAAAACCGGAGTCTTGATACCCAACGAAATTGACCGGAGCCTGAACGCTCAACGAAATAACCGGAGTCTGGATACCCAAAGAAACTGACCGGAGCCTGAACGCTCAAAGTAATAACCGGAGTCTGGATACCCAAAGAAACTGACCGGAGCCTGAACGCTCAACTTAATAACCGGAGTATGGATACCCAACGAAACTGACCGGAGCCTGAACGCTCAACGTAATAACCGGAGTCTAGATACCCAACGAAACTGACCGGAGCCTGAACGCTCAACGTAATAACCGGAGTCTGGATACCCAACAAAACTGACCGGAGCCTGAACGCTCAACGAAAAACCGGAGTCTGGATACACAACGAAACTGACCGGAACCTGAACGCTCAACGTAATAACCGGAGTCTGGATACACAACCAAACTGACCGGAGCCTGAACGCTCAATGTTATAACCGGAGGCTGGATACCCAACAAAACTGAACGAAGCCTGAATGCTCAACGTAATAACCGGAGTCTGGATACTCAACGAAACTGACCGGAGCCTGAACGCTCAACGTAATAACCGGAGTCTGGATACCCAACAAAACTGACCAGAGCCTGCTATCTCAACGTAATAACCGGAGTCTGGATATCCAACAAAACTGACCGGATCCTGAATGCTCAACGAAATAATCGGAGTCTGGATACCCAAAGAAACTGACTGGAGCCAGAACGTTCAACGTAATAAACGGAGTCTGGATACCCAAAGAAACTGACCGGAGCCTGAACGCTCAACGTAATAACCGAAGTCTGGATACCAAACGAAACTGACTGGAGCCTGAACGCTCAACGTAATAACCGGAGTCTGGATACCCAACGAAACTGACCGGAGCCTGAACGCTCAACGTGATAACCGGAGTCTGGATACCCAACGAAACTGACCGGAGCCTGCTATCTCAACGTAATAACCGGAGTCTGGATATCCAACAAAACTGACCGGAGCCTGAACGCTCAACGTAAAAACCGGAGTCTGGATACCCAACAAAACTGACCGGAGCCTGAACGTTCAAAGTAATAAACGGAGTCTGGATACCCAACGAAACTGACCGGAGCTTGAACGCTCAACGTAATAATCGGAGTCTGGATACCCAACGAAACTGATTGGAGCCTGAACGATCAACATAATAACCGGAGTCTAGATACACAACGAAATTGACCGGAGCCTGAATGCTCAACGAAATAACCGGAGTCTGGATACCCAAAGAAACTGACCGGAGCCTGAACGCTCAAAGTAATAACCGGAGTCTGGATACCCAAAGAAACTGACCGGAGCCTAAACGCTCAACATAATAACCGGAGTCGGGATACCCAACGGAACTGACCGGAGGCTGAACGTTCAACGTAATAACCGGAGTCTGGATACCCAACGAAACTGACCGGAGCCTGAACGCTCAACGAAAAACCGGAGTCTGGATACACAACGAAACTGACCGGAGCCTGAACGCTCAACGTAATAACCGAAGTCTGGATACCAAACGAAACTGATCGGGGCCTGAATGCTCAACGTAATAACCGGAGTCTGGATACCCAACGAAGCTGACCGGAGCCTGAACGCTCAACGTAATAACCGGAGTCTAGATACCTAAAGAAACTGACCGGAGCCTGAACACTCAACGTAAAACCAAAGTCTCGATACCCAACAAAACTGACCTGAGCCTAAACGCTCAACGTAAAAACCGGAGTCTGGATACCCAACGAGATTGACCGGAGCCTGAACACTCAACGTAATAACCGGAGTCTGGATACACAACGAAACTGACCGATACTTGAACGTTCACCGTAATAACCTGAGTCTGGATACCCAACGAAACTGATTAGAGCCTGAACGCTCAGTGTAATAACCTGAGTCTGGATACCCAACGAAACTGACCGGAGCCTGAACGCTCAACGTAATAACCGGAGTCTGGATACCCAACAAAACTAACCGGAACCTGAACGCTCAATGAAATAACTGGAGTCTGGATACCCCAAGAAACTGACTGGAGCCTGAACGCTCAACGTAATAACCGAAGTCTAGATACACAACCAAACTGACCGGAGCCTGAACGCTCAACATTATAACCGGAGGCTGGATACCCAACAAAACTGAACGGAGCCTGAACGCTCAACGTAATAACCGGAGTCTGGGTACTCAACGAAACTGACCGGAGCATGAACGCACAATGTAATAACTGGAGTCTGGATGCTCAACAAAAATGACCGGAGCCTGAAAGCTCAACATAATAACGGAAGTCTGGACACCCAACGAAACTGACCGGAGCCTGAACGTTCAACGTAATAACCGGAGTCTGGATACCCAACGAAACTGACCGGAGCCTGAATGCTCAACGTAATAACCGAAGTCTGGATACCCAACAAAACTGATCGTAGCCTGAACGCTCAAAGAAAAACCGGAGTCTGGATACACAACGAAACTGACCGGAGCCTGAACACTCAACGTAATAACCGGAGTCTGGATACCCTACGAAAATGACCGGAGCCTGAACGCTCAACGTAATAACCAGAGTCTGGATACTCAACGAAACGGACCGGAGCCTGAACGCACAACGTAATAACTGGAGTCTGGATGCTCAACGAAAAAGACCGGAACCTGAACGCTCTACGTAATAACCGGAGTCTGGACACCCAACGAAACCGACCGGAGCCTGAACATTCAACGTAATAACCGGAGTCTGGATACCCAACGAAACTGACCGGAGCCTGAACGCTGAACGTAATAACCGGAGTTTGGATACCCAACGAAACTGACCGGAGCTTGAACGCTCAACGTAATAATCGAAGTATGGATACCCAACGAAACTGACAGGAGCCTGAACGCTCAACGTAAAAACCGGAGTCTGGATACCCAACAAAACTGATCAGAGCCTGAACGCTCAACGAAAAACCGGAGTCTGGATACACAACGAAACTGACCGGAGCCTGAATGCTCAACGTAATAACCGAAGTCTGGATACCAAATGAAACTGACCGGAGCCTGGATACCCAACGAAACTGACTGGAGCTTGAACACTCAACGTAATAACCGGAGTCTGGATACCCAACAAAACTGACCAGAGCCTGAACGTTCAACGTAATAACCGGAGTCTGGATACCCAACGAAATTGAATGGAGCCTGAACGATCAACGTAATAACCGGAGTCTGGATACACAACGAAATTGACCGGAGCCTAAACGCTCAATGTAATAACCGAAGTCTGGATACCAAACGAAACTGACCGGACCCTGAACGCTCAACGTAATAACCGGAGTCTGGATACCCAACTAAACTGACCGGAGCCTGAACGTTCAACGTAATAACCAGAGTCTGGATACCCAATGAAACTGACTTGGGCCTGCTATCTCAACGTAATAACCTGAGTCTGGATATCCAACAAAACTGACCGGAGCCTGAACGCTCAACGTAAAAACCGGAGTCTGGATACCCAACAAAACTGACCGGAGCCTGAACGTTCAACGTAATAAACGGAGTCTGGATACCCTACGAAACTGACCGGAGCCTGAACGCTCAACGTAATAACCGGAGTCTGGATACCCAACGAAACTGACCGGAGCCTGAACGCTCAACGTAAAAACCGGAGTCTAGATACCCAACAAAACTGACCGGAGCCTGAACGCTCAACGAAAAACCGGAGTCTGGATACACAACGAAACTGATCGGAGCCTGAACGCTTAGCGTAATAACCGAAGTCTAGATACCAAACGAAACTGACCGGAGCCTGAATGCTCAACGTAATAACCGGAGTCTGAATACCCAAAGAAACTGACCGGAGCCTGAACGCTCAACGTAATAACCGGAGTCTGGATACCCAAAGAAACTGACCGGAGCCTGAACGCTCAACGTAAAAACCGGAGTCTGGATACCCAACGAAACTGACCGGAGCCTGAACGCTCAACGTAATAACCGGAGTCTGGATACCTAACGAAACTGACCGGAGCTTGAACGCTCAACGTAATAACCTAAGTCTGGATAGCCAACGAAACTGACCGGAGCCTGAACGCTCAACATAAAAACCGGAGTCTGGATACCCAATGAAACTGACCGGAGCCTGAACGCTCAACGTGATAATCGGAGTCTGGATACCAAACGAAACTGACCGGAGCCTGAACGCTCAACGTAATAACCGGAGTCTGGATACCCAACGAAACTGACTGGGGCCTGAACGATCAACGTAATAACCGGAGTCTGGATGCACAACGAAGTTGACCGGAGCCTGAATGCTCAACGAAATAACCGGAGTCTGGATACCCAAAGAAACTGACCGGAGCCTGAACGCTCAAAGTAATAACCGGAGACTGGATACCCAAAGAAACTGACCGGAGCCTGAACGCTCAACGTAATAAACGGAGTCTGGATACCCAACGAAACTGACCGGAGCTTGAATGCTCAACGTAATAATCGAAGTCTAGATACCCAACGAAACTGACCGGAGCCTGAACTCTCAACGTAATAACCGGAGTCTGGATACCCTACGAAACATGCCGGAGCCTGAACGCTCAACGTAATAATCGAAGTCTGGATACCCAACGAAACTGACCGGAGCCTGAACGTACAACGTAATAACCGAAGTCTGGATACCCTACGAAACTGACCGGAGCCTGAACGCTCAACGTAATAACCGGAGTCTGGATACTCAACGAAACTGACCGGAGCCTGAACGCACAACGTAATAACTGGAGTCTGGATGCTCAACGGTAATGACCGGAACCTGAACTCTCTACGTAATAACCGGAGTCTGGACACCCAACGAAACTTACCGGAGCCTGAACGTTCAACGTAATAACCGGAGTCTGGATACCCAACGAAACTGACCGGAGCCTGAACGCTCAACGAAAAACCGGAGTATGGATACACAACGAAACTGACCGGAGCCTGAACGTTCAACGTAATAACCGGAGTCTGGATACCCAAAGAAACTGACCGGAGCCTGAACGCTCAACGTAATAACCGGAGTCTGGATACCCAAAGAAACTGACCGGAGCCTGAACGCTCAACGTAAAAACCGGAGTCTGGATACCCAACGAAACTGACCGGAGCCTGAACGCTCAACGTAATAACCGGAGTCTGGATACCCAACGAAACTGACCGGAGCTTGAACGCTCAACGTAATAACCTGAATCTGGATACCCAACGAAACTGACCGGAGCCTGAACGCTCAACATAAAAACCGGAGTCTGGATACACAATGAAACTGACCGGAGCCTGAACGCTCTACGTAATAACCAGAGTATGGATACCAAACGAAACTGACCAGAGCCTGAACGCTCAACGTAATAACCGGAGTCTGGATACCCAACGAGATTGACCGGAGCCTGAACGCTCAACGTAATAACCGGAGCCTGGATACACAACGAAACTGACCGATACTTGAACGCTCACCGTAATAACCTGAGTCTGGATACCCAACGAAACTAATCAGAGCCTGAACGCTCAGTGTAATAACCTGAGTCTGGATACCCAACGAAACTGACCGGAGCCTGAACGCTCAACGTAATAACCGGAGTCTGGATACCCAACAAAACTGACCGGAACCTGAACGCTCAATGAAATAACTGGAGTCTGGATACCCCAAGAAACTGACCGGAGCCTGAACGCTCAACGTAATAACCGAAGTCTGGATACACAACCAAACTGACCGGAGCCTGAACGCTCAACATTATAACCGGAGGCTGGATACCCAACAAAACTGAACGGAGCCTGAACGCTCAACGTAATAACCGGAGTCTGGATACTCAACGAAACTGACCGGAGCATGAACGCACAATGTAATAACTGGAGTCTGGATGCTCAACGAAAATGACCGGAGCCTGAACGCTCAACATAATAACCGGAGTCTGGACACCCAACGAAACTGACCAGAACCTGAACGTTCAACGTAATAACCGGAGTCTGGATACCCAACGAAACTGACCGGAGCCTGAACGCTCAACGTAATAACCGGAGTCTGGATACCCAACGAAACTGACCGGAGCTTGAACGCTCAACGTAATAATCGAAGTCTGGATACGCAACGAAACTGACCGGAGCCTGAACACTCATCGTAATAACCGGAGTCTGGATACCAAACGAAACTGACCGGAGCCTGAACGCTCAACGTAATAACCAGAGTCTGGATACTCAACGAAACTGACCGGAGCCTGAACGCACAACGTAATAACTGGAGTCTGGATGCTCAACGAAAAAGACCGGAACCTGAACGCTCTACGTAATAACCGGAGTCTGGACACCCAACGAAACTGACCGGAGCCTGAAAGTTCAACGTAATAACCGGAGTCTGGATACCCAACGAAACTGACCGGAGCCTGAACGCTGAACGTAATAATCGGAGTTTGGATACCCAACGAAACTGACCGGAGCTTGAACGCTCAACGTAATAATCGAAGTATGGATACCCAACGAAACTGACAGGATCCTGAACGCTCAACGTAAAAACCGGAGTCTGGATACCCAACAAAACTGATCGGAGCCTGAACGCTCAACGAAAAATCGGAGTCTGGATACACAACGAAACTGACCGGATCCTGAACGCTCAACGTAATAACCGAAGTCTAGATACCAAATGAAACTGACCGGAGCTTGAACGCTCAACGTAATAACCAGAGTCTGGATACCCAACGAAACTGACCGGAGCCTGAACGCTCAACGTAATAACCGGAGTCTGGATACCCAAAGAAACTGACCGGAGCCTGAACGCTCAACGTAATAACCGGAGTCTGGATACCCAACGAAACTGACTGGAGCTTGAACGCTCAACTTAATAACCGGAGTCTGGATACCCAACAAAACTGACCAGAGCCTGAACGTTCAACGTAATAACCGGAGTCTGGATACCCAACGAAATTGAATGGAGCCTGAACGATCAACGTAATAACCGGAGTCTGGATACACAACGAAATTGACCGGAGCCTGAACGCTCAATGTAATAACCGAAGTCTGGATACCAAACGAAACTGACCGGACCCTGAACGCTCAACGTAATAACCGGAGTCTGGATACCCAACTAAAATGACCGGAGCCTGAACGTTCAACGTAATAACCGGAGTCTGGATACCCAACGAAACTGACTTGAGCCTGCTATCTCAACGTAATAACTTGAGTCTGGATATCCAGCAAAAACTTACCGGAGCCTGAACGCTCAACGTAAAAACCGGAGTCTGGATACCCAATGAAACTGACCGGAGCCTGAACGTTCAACGTAATACACGGAGTCTGGATACCCTACGAAACTGACTGGAGCCTGAACGCTCAACGTAATAACCGGAGTCTGGATACCCAACGAAACTAACCGGAGCCTGAACGCTCAACGTAAAAACCGGAGTCTAGATACCCAACAAAACTGACCGGAGCCTGAACGCTCAACGAAAAACCGGAGTCTGGATACACAACGAAACTGATCGGAGCCTGAACGCTTAGCGTAATAACCGAAGTCTGGATACCAAACGAAACTGACCGGAGCCTGAACGATCAACGTAATAACCGGAGACTGGATACCCAAAGAAACTGACCGGAGCCTGAACGCTCAACGTAATAATCGGAGTCTGGATACCCAAAGAAACTGACCGGAGCCTGAACGATCAACGTAATAACCGGAGTCTGGATACCTAACGAAACTGACCGGAGCTTGAACGCTCAAAGTAATAACCTAAGTCTGGATACCGAACGAAATTGACCGGAGCCTGAACGCTCAACATAAAAACCGGAGTCTGGATACACAACGAAACTGACCAGAGCCTGAACGCACTACGTAATAACCAGAGTCTGGATACCAAACGAAACTGACCAGAGCCTGAACGCTCAACGTAATAACCGGAGTCTGGATACCCAATGAAATTGACCGGAGCCTGAACGCTCAACGTGATAACCGGAGTCTGGATACCAAACGAAACTGACCGTAGCCTGAACGCTCAATGTAATAACCGGAGTCTGGATACCCAACGAAACTGATTGGAGCCTGAACGATCAACGTAATAACCGGAGTCTGGATGCACAACGAAGTTGACCGGAGCCTGAACGCTCAACAAAATAACCGGAGTCTGGATACCCAAAGAAACTGACCGGAGCCTGAACGCTCAAAGTAATAACCGGAGACTGGATACCCAAAGAAACTGACCGGAGCCTGAACGCTCAACGTAATAAACGGAGTCTGGATACCCAACGAAACTGACCGGAGCTTGAATGCTCAACGTAATAATCGAAGTCTAGATACCCAACGAAACTGACCGGAGCCTGAACACTCAACGTAATAATCGGAGTCTGGATACCCTACGAAACTGGCCGGAGCCTGAACGCTCAACGTAATAATAGAAGTCTGGATACCCAACGAAACTGACCGGAGCCAGAACGCACAACGTAATAACCGGAGTCTGGATACCCTACGAAACTGACCGGAGCCTGAACGCTCAACGTAATAACCGGAGTCTGGATACTCAATGAAACTGACCGGAGCCTGAACGCACAACGTAATAACTGGAGTCTGGATGCTCAACGATAATGACCGGAACCTGAACTCTCTACGTAATAACCGGAGTCTGGACACCCAACGAAACTTACCGGAGCCTGAACGTTCAACGTAATAACCGGAGTCTGGATACCCAACGAAACTGACCGGAGCCTGAACGCTCAACGAAAAACCGGAGTCTGGATACACAACGAAACTGACCGGAGCCTGAACGTTCAACGTAATAACCGGAGTCTGGATACCCAAAGAAACTGACCAGAGCCTGAACGCTCAACGTAATAACCGGAGTCTGTATACCCAAAGAAACTGACCGGAGCCTGAACGCTCAACGTAAAAACCGGAGTCTGGATACCCAACAAAACTGACCGGAGCTTGAACGCTCAACGTAATAACCGGAGTCTAGATACCCAACAAAACTGACCGGAGCTTGAACGCTCAACGTAATAACCTGAGTCTGGATACCCAACGAAACTGACCGGAGCCTGAACGCTCAGTGTAATAACCGGAGTTTGGATACTCAACAAAACTGACTGAAGCCTGAACGCTCTACGTAATAACCAGAGTCTGGATACCAAACGAAACTGACCAGAGCCTGAACGCTCAACGTAATAACCGGAGTCTGGATACCCAATGAAACTGACTGGAGCCTGAACGCTCAATGTAATGACCGGAGTCTGGATACCAAACGAAACTGACCAGAGCCTGAATGCTAAACGTAATAACCGGAGTCTGGATACCCAACGAAACTGACTGGAGCCTGAACGATCAATGTAATAACCGGAGTCTGGATGCACAACGAAGTTGACCGGAGCCTGAACGCTCAACGAAATAACCGGAGTCTGGATACCCAAAGAAACTGACTGGAGCCTGAACGCTCAAAGTAATAACCGGAGACTGGATACCCAAAGAAACTGACCGGAGCCTGAACGCTCAACGTAATAAACGGAGTTTGGATACCCAACGAAACTAACCGGAGGTTGAACGCTCAACGTAATAATCGAAGTCTAGATACCCAACGAAACTGACCGGAGCCTGAACACTCAACGAATAACCGGAGTCTGGATACCCTACGAAACTGGCCGGAGCCTGAACGCTCAACGTAATAATCGTAGTCTGGATACCCAACGAAACTGACCGGAGCCTGAACGCCCAACGTAATAACCGGAGTCTGGATACCCTACGAAACTGACCGGAGCCTAAACGCTCAACGTAATAACTGGAGTCTGGATACTCAACGAAACTGACCGTAGCCTGAACGCACAACGTAATAACTGGAGTCTGGATGCTCAACGAAAATGACCGGAACCTGAACGCTCTACGTAATAACCGGAGTCTGGACACCCAACGAAACTGACCGGAGCCTGAACGTTCAACGTAATAACCGGAGTATGGATACCCAACGAAACTGACCGGAACCTGAACGCTCAACGTAATAACCAGAGTTTGGATACCCAACGAAACTGACCGGAGCTTGAACGCTCAACGTAATAATCGATGTATGGATACCCAACGAAACTGACCGGAGCCTGAACGCTCAACATAAACACCGGAGTCTGGACACCCAACGAAACTGACCGGAGCCTGAACGTTCAACGTAATAACCGGAGTCTGGATACCCAACGAAACTGACCGGAGCCTGAACGCTCAACGTAATAACCGGAGTCGGGATACCCAACGAAACTGACTGGAGCCTGGACGTTCAACGTAATAATCGAAGTCTGGATACCCAACGAAACTGACCGGAGCCTGAACGCACAACGTAATAACCAGAGTCTGGATACCCTACGAAACTGACCGGAGCCTGAACACTCAACGTAATAACCAGAGTCTGGATACTCAACGAAACTGACCGTAGCCTGAACGCACAACGTAATAACTGGAGTCTGGATGCTCAACGAAAATGACCGGAACCTGAACGCTCTACATAATAACCGGAGTCTGGATACCCAACGAAACTGACCGGAGCCTGAACGCTCAACGTAATAACCGGAGTTTGGATACCCAACGAAACTAACCGAAGCTTGAACGCTCAACGTAATAATCGAAGTATGGATACCCAACGAAACTGACGGGAGCCTGAACGCTCAACATAAAAATCGGAGTCTGGATACCCAACAAAACTGACCGGAGCCTGAACGCTCAACGAAAAACCGGAGTCTGGATACACAACGAAACTGACCGGAGCCTGAACGCTCAACGTAATAAACGAAGTCTGGATACCAAACGAAACTGACCAGAGCCTGAACGCTCAACGTAATAACCGGAGTCTGGATACCCAACGAAACTGACCGGAGCCTGATCACTCAACGTAATAACCGGAGTCTGGATACCAAACGAAACTGACCGGAGCCTGAACACTCAACGTAATAACCGGAGTCTGGATACCCAACGAAACTGACTGGAGCCTGAACGATCAACGTAATAACCGGAGTCTGGATACACAACGAAATTGACCTGAGCCTGAACGCTCCACGAAATAACCGGAGTCTAGATACCCAAAGAAACTGACCGGAGCCTGAACGCTCAAAGTAATAACCAGAGACTGGATACCCAAAGAAACTGACCGGAGCCTGAACGCTCAACGTAATAATCGGAGTCTGGATACCCAACGAAACTGATCGGAGCCTGAACGCTCAACGTAATAACCGGAGTCTGGATATACAACCAAACTGACCGGAGCCTGAACGCTCAACGTTATAACCGGAGGCTGGATACCCAACAAAACTGAACGGAGCCTGAACGCTCAACGTAATAACCGGAGTCTGGATACTCAACGAAACTGACCGGAGCCTGAACGCACAATGTAATAACTGGAGTCTGGATGCTCAACGAAAATGACCGGAGCCTGAACGCTCAACGTAATAACCAGAATCTGGACACCCAACGAAACTGACCGGAGCCTGAACGTTCAACGTAATAACCGGAGTCTGGATACCCAACGAAACTGACCGGAGCCTGAACGCTCAACGTAATAACCGGAGTCGGGATACCCAACGAAACTGACCGGAGCTTGAACGCTCAACGTAATAATCGAAGTCTGGATACCCAACAAAACTGACCGGAGCCTGAACACTCAACGTAATAACCGAAGTCTGGACACCCTACGAAACTGACCGGAGCCTGGACGTTCAACGTAATAATCGAAGTCTGGATACCCAACGAAACTGACCGGAGCCTGAACGCACAACGTAATAACCAGAGTCTGGATACCCTACGAAACTGACCGGAGCCTGAACGCTCAACGTAATAACCGGAGTCTGGGTACTCAACGAAACTGACCGTAGCCTGAACGCACAACGTAATAACTGGAGTCTGGATGCTCAACGAAAATGACCGGAACCTGAACGCTCTACGTAATAACCGGAGTCTGGACACCCAACGAAACTGACCGGAGCCTGAACGTTCAACGTAATAACTAGAGTCTGGATACCCAACGAAACTGACCGGAGCCTGCACGCTCAACGTAATAACCGGAGTTTGGATACCCAACGAAACTAACCGAAGCTTGAACGCTCAACGTAATAATCGAAGTATGGATACCCAACGAAACTGACGGGATCCTGAACGCTCAACATAAAAATCAGAGTCTGGATACCCAACAAAACTGACCGGAGCCTGAACGCTCAACGAAAAACCGGAGTCTGGATACACAACGAAACTGACCGGAGCCTGAACGCTCAACGTAATAACCGAAGTCTGGATACCAAACGAAACTGACCAGAGCCTGAACGCTCAACGTAATAACCGGAGTCTGGATACCCAACGAAACTGACCGGAGCCTGATCACTCAACGTAATAACCGGAGTCTGGATACCAAACGAAACTGACCGGAGCCTGAACACTCAACGTAATAACCGGAGTCTGGATACCCAACGAAACTGACTGGAGCCTGAACGATCAACGTAATAACCGGAGTCTGGATACACAACGAAATTGACCTGAGCCTGAACGCTCCACGAAATAACCGGAGTCTAGATACCCAAAGAAACTGACCGGAGCCTGAACGCTCAAAGTAATAACCAGAGACTGGATACCCAAAGAAACTGACCGGAGCCTGAACGCTCAACGTAATAACGGGAGTCTAGATACCCAACGAAACTGACCGAAGCCTGAACGCTCAACGTAAAAACCGGAGTCTGGATACCCAACAAAACTGACCGGAGCCTGAACGCTCAACGAAAAACCGGAGTCTAGATACACAACTAAACTGACCGGAGCCTGAACGCTCAACGTAATAACCGGAGTCTTGAAACACAACGAAACTGACCGGAGCCTGAATGCTCAACGTAATAACCAGAGTCTGGATACCCAAAGAAACTGACCGGAGTCTGAATGTTCAACGTAATAACCGGTGTCTGGATACCCAACGAAACTGACCGGAGCCTGAATGCTCAACGTAATAACCGGAGTCTGGATACACAACGAAACTGACCGGTGCCTGAACGCTCAACGTAATAACCGGAGTCTGGATACCCAAAGAAACTGACCGGAGCCTGAACGCTCAACGTAAAAACCGGAGTCTGGATACCCAACGAAACAGACCGGAGCCTGAACGCTCAACGTAAAAACCGGAGTCTGGATACCCAACGAAACTGACCGGAGCCTGAATGCTCAACGTAATAACCGGAGTCTGGATACACAACGAAATTGACCGGTGACTGAACGCTCAACGTAATAACCTGAGTCTTGATACCCAACGAAACTGATCAGAGCCTGAACGCTCAACGTAATAACCTGAGTTTGGATACCCAACGAAACTAACAGGAGCCTGAACGCTCAACGTAATAACCGGAGTTTGGATACTCAACAAAACTGACAGGAACCTGAATGCTCAACGTAAAAATCGGAGTCTGGATACCCAACGAAACTGACCGGAGCCTGAACGCTCAACGTAATAACCGGAGTCTGGATACATAACCAAACTGACCGGAACCTGAATGCTCAACGTTATAACCGGAGGCTGGATACCCAACAAAACTGAACGGAGCCTGAACGCTCAACGTAATAACCGGAGTCTGGATACTCAACGAAACTGACCGGAGCCTGAACGCACAATGTAATAACTGGAGTCTGGATGCTCAACGAAAATGACCGGAGCCTGAACGCTCAACGTAATAACCGGAATCTGGACACCCAACGAAACTGACCGGAGCCTGAACGTTCAACATAATAACCGGAGTCTGGATACCTAACGAAACTGACTGGAGCCTCAACGCTCAACGTAATAACCGGAGTCTGGATACCCAACGAAACTGACCGGAGCTTGAACGCTCAACGTAATAATCGAAGTCTGGATACCCAACAAAACTGACCGGAGCCTGAACACTCAACGTAATAACCGGAGTCTGGATACCCTACGAAACTGACCGGAGCCTGAACGCTCACCGTAATAACCGGAGTCTGGATACCCAACGAAACTGACCGGAGCCTGATCACTCAACGTAATAACCGGAGTCTGGATACCAAACGAAACTGACCGGAGCCTGAACGCTCAACGTAATAACCGGAGTCTGGATACCCATCAAAACTGACTAGAGCCTGAACGATCAACGTAATAACCGGAGTCTGGATACACAACGAAATTGACCGGAGCCTGCACGCTCAACGAAATAACCGGAGTCTAGATACCCAAAGAAACTGACCGGAGCCTGAACGCTCAAAGTAATAACCAGAGACTGGATACCCAAAGAAACTGAGCGGAGCCTGAACGCTCAACGTAATAACGGGAGTCTGGATACTCAACGAAACTGGCCGGAGCCTGAACGCTCAACGTAATAACCGGAGTCTGGATACCCAACGAAACTGACCGGAGCCTGAACGCTCAACGTAAAAACCGGAGTCTGGATACCCAACAAAACTGACCGGAGCCTGAACGCTCAACGAAAAACCGGAGTCTGGATACACAACGAAACTGACCGGAGCCGGAACGCTCAACGTAATAACTGGAGTCTGGAAACACAACGAAACTGACCGGAGCCTGAATGCTCAACATAATAACCAGAGTCTGGATACCCAACGAAACTGACCGGAGGCTGAACGCTCAACGTAATAATCGGTGTCTGGATACCCAACGAAACTGACCGGAGCCTGAATGCTCAACGTAATAACCGGAGTCTGGATACACAACGAAACTGACCGGTGCCTGAACGCTCAACGTAATAACCGGAGTCTGGATACCGAAAGAAACTGACCGGAGCCTGAACGCTCAACGTAAAAACCGGAGTCTGGATACCCAACGAAATAGACCGGAGCCTGAACGCTCAATGTAAAAACCGGAGTCTGGATACCCAACGAAACTGACCGGAGCCTGAATACTCAACGTAATAACCGGAGTCTGGATACACAATGAAACTGTCCGGTGCCTGAACGCTCAACGTAATAACCTGAGTCTTGATACCCAACGAAACTGATCAGAGCCTGAACGCTCAACATAATAACCTGAGTTTGGATACCCAACGAAACTGACCGGAGCCTGAACGCTCAACGTAATAACCGGAGTCTGGATACTCAACAAAACTGACCGGAACCTGAATGCTCAACGTAAAAACCGGAGTCTGGATACCCAACAAAACTGACCGGAGCCTGAACGCTCAACGTAATAACCGGAGTCTGGATACACAACCAAACTGACCGGAGCCTGAACGCTCAACGTTATAACCGGAGGCTGGATACCCAACAAAACTAAACGGAGCCTGAACGCTCAACGTAATAACCGGAGTCTGGATACTCAACGAAACTGACCGGAGCCTAAACGCACAATGTAATAACTGGAGTCTGGATGCTCAACGAAAATGACCGGAGCCTGAACGCTCAACGTAATAACCGGAATCTGGACACCCAACGAAACTGACCGGAGCCTGAACGTTCAACATAATAACCGGAGTCCTGATACCCAACGAAACTGACCGGAGCCTGAATGCTCAACGTAATAACCGGAGTCTGGATACCCAACGAAACTGACCGGAGCTTGAACGCTCAACGTAATAATCGATGTCTGGATACCCAACAAAACTGACCGGAGCCTGAACACTCAACGTAATAACCGGAGTCTGGATACCCTACGAAACTGACCGGAGCCTGAACGTTCAACGTAATAATCGAAGTCTGGATACCCAACGAAACTGACCGGAGCCTGAACGCACAACGTAATAACCGGAGTCTGGATACCCTACGAAACTGACCGGAGCCTGAAGGCTCAACGTAATAACCGGAGTCTGGATACTCAATGAAACTGACCGGAGCCTGAACGCACAACGTAATAAATGGAGTCTGGATGCTCAACGAAAATGACCGAAACCTGAACGCTCTACGTAATAACCGGAGTCTGGACACCCAACGAAACTGACCGGAGTCTGAACGTTCAACGTAATAACCGGAGTCTGGATACCCAACGAAACTGACCGGAGCTTGAACGCTCAACGTAATAATCGAAGTATAGATAGCCAACGAAACTGACCAGAGCCTGAACGCTCAACGTAAAAACCGGAGTCTGGATACCCAACAAAACTGACCGGAGCCTGAACGCTCAACGAAAAACCGGAGTATGGATACACAACGAAACCGACTGGAGCCTGAACGCTCAACGTAATAACCGAAGTCTGGATACCAAACGCAACTGACCGGAGCCTGAACGCTCAACGTAATAACCGGAGTCTGGATACCAAACGAAACTGACCGGAGCCTGAATGCTCAACGTAATAACCGGAGTCTGGATACCCAACGAAACTGACTGGAGTCTGAACGATCAACATAATAACCGGAGTCTGGATACACAACGAAATTGACTGGAGCCTGAACGCTCAAGGAAATAATCGATGTCTGGATACCCAAAGAAACTGACCAGAGCCTGAACGCTCAAAGTAATAATCGGAGACTGGATACCCAAAGAAACTGACAGGAGCATGAATGCTCAACGTAATAACCGGAGTCTGGATACCCAATGAAACTGGCCGGAGCCTGAACGCACAACGTAATAACCGGAGTCTGGATACCCTACGAAACTGACCGGAGCCTGAAGGCTCAACGTAATAACCGGAGTCTGGATACTCAATGAAACTGACCAGAGCCTGAACGCACAACGTAATAAATGGAGTCTGGATGCTCAACGAAAATGACCGAAACCTGAACGCTCTACGTAATAACCGGAGTCTGGACACCCAACGAAACTGACCGGAGTCTGAACGTTCAACGTAATAACCGGAGTCTGGATACCCAACGAAACTGACCGGAGCTTGAACGCTCAACGTAATAATCGAAGTATAGATAGCCAACGAAACTGACCGGAGCCTGAACGCTCAACGTAAAAACCGGAGTCTGGATACCCAACAAAACTGACCGGAGCCTGAACGCTCAACGAAAAACCGGAGTATGGATACACAACGAAACCGACTGGAGCCTGAACGCTCAACGTAATAACCGAAGTCTGGATACCAAACGCAACTGACCGGAGCCTGAACGCTCAATGTAATAACCGGAGTCTGGATACCAAACGAAACTGACCGGAGCCTGAATGCTCAACGTAATAACCGGAGTCTGGATACCCAACGAAACTGACTGGAGTCTGAACGATCAACATAATAACCGGAGTCTGGATACACAACGAAATTGACTGGAGCCTGAACGCTCAAGGAAATAATCGATGTCTGGATACCCAAAGAAACTGACCAGAGCCTGAACGCTCAAAGTAATAATCGGAGACTGGATACCCAAAGAAACTTACAGGAGCATGAATGCTCAACGTAATAACCGGAGTCTGGATACCCAACGAAACTGACCGGAGCCTGAATACTCAACGTAATAACCGGATTCTGGATACACAACGAAACTGTCCGGTGCCTGAACGCTCAACGTAATAACCTGAGTCTTGATACCCAACGAAACTGATCAGAGCCTGAACGCTCAACATAATAACCTGAGTCTGGATACCCTACGAAACTGACCGGAGCCTGAACGCTCAACGTAATAACCGGAGTCTGGATACCCAACGAAACTGACCGGAGCCTGATCACTCAACGTAATAACTGGAGTCTGGATACCAAACGAAACTGACCGGAGCCTGAACGCTCAACGTAATAACCGGAGTCTGGATACCCAACGAAACTGACTAGAGCCTGAACGATCAACGTAATAACCGGAGTCTGGATACACAACGAAATTGACCGAAGCCTGCACGCTCAACGAAATAACCGGAGTCTAGATACCCAAAGAAACTGACCGGAGCCTGAACGCTCAAAGTAATAACCAGAGACTGGATACCCAAAGAAACTGACCGGAGCCTGAACGCTCAACGTAATAACGGGAGTCTGGATACTCACCGAAACTGGCCGGAGCCTGAACGCTCAACGTAATAACCGGAGTCTGGATACCCAACAAAACTGACCGGAGCCTGAACGCTCAACGTAAAAACCGGAGTCTGGATACCCAACAAAACTGACCGGAGCCTGAACGCTCAACGAAAAACCGGAGTCTGGATACACAACGAAACTGACCGGAGCCTGAACGCTCAACGTAATAACTGGAGTCTGGAAAAACAACGAAACTGACCGGAGCCTGAATGCTCAACATAATAACCAGAGTCTGGATACCCAATGAAACTGACCGGAGGCTGAACGCTCAACGTAATAATCGGTGTCTGGATACCCAACGAAACTGACCGGAGCCTGAATGCTCAACGTAATAACCGGAGTCTGGATACACAACGAAACTGACCGGTGCCTGAACGCTCAACGTAATAACCGGAGTCTGGATACCCAAAGAAACTGACCGGAGCCTGAACGCTCAACGTAAAAACCGGAGTCTGGATACCCAACGAAACAGACCGGAGCCTGAACGCTCAACGTAAAAACCGGAGTCTGGATACCCAACGAAACTGACCGGAGCCTGAATACTCAACGTAATAACCGGAGTCTGGATACACAACGAAACTGTCCGGTGCCTGAACGCTCAACGTAATAACCTGAGTCTTGATACCCAACGAAACTGATCAGAGCCTGAACGCTCAACATAATAACCTGAGTTTGGATACCCAACGAAACTGACCGGAGCCTGAACGCTCAACGTAATAACCGGAGTCTGGATACTCAACAAAACTGACCGGAACCTGAATGCTCAACGTAAAAACCGGAGTCTGGATACCCAACAAAACTGACCGGAGCCTGAACGCTCAACGTAATAACCGGAGTCTGGATACACAACCAAACTGACCGGAGCCTGAACGCTCAACGTTATAACCGGAGGCTGGATACCCAACAAAACTAAACGGAGCCTGAACGCTCAACGTAATAACCGGAGTCTGGATACTCAACGAAACTGACCGGAGCCTAAACGCACAATGTAATAACTGGAGTCTGGATGCTCAACGAAAATGACCGGAGCCTGAACGCTCAACGTAATAACCGGAATCTGGACACCCAACGAAACTGACCGGAGCCTGAACGTTCAACATAATAACCGGAGTCTGGATACCCAACGAAACTGACCGGAGCCTGAATGCTCAACGTAATAACCGGAGTCTGGATACCCAACGAAACGGACCGGAGCTTGAACGCTCAACGTAATAATCGATGTCTGGATACCCAACAAAACTGACCGGAGCCTGAACACTCAACGTAATAACCGGAGTCTGGATACCCTACGAAACTGACCGGAGCCTGAACGTTCAACGTAATAATCGAAGTCTGGATACCCAACGAAACTGACCGGAGCCTGAACGCACAACGTAATAACCGGAGTCTGGATACCCTACGAAACTGACCGGAGCCTGAAGGCTCAACGTAATAACCGGAGTCTGGATACTCAATGAAACTGACCGGAGCCTGAACGCACAACGTAATAAATGGAGTCTGGATGCTCAACGAAAATGACCGAAACCTGAACGCTCTACGTAATAACCGGAGTCTGGACACCCAACGAAACTGACCGGAGTCTGAACGTTCAACGTAATAACCGGAGTCTGGATACCCAACGAAACTGACCGGAGCTTGAACGCTCAACGTAATAATCGAAGTATAGATAGCCAACGAAACTGACCAGAGCCTGAACGCTCAACGTAAAAACCGGAGTCTGGATACCCAACAAAACTGACCGGAGCCTGAACGCTCAACGAAAAACCGGAGTATGGATACACAACGAAACCGACTGGAGCCTGAACGCTCAACGTAATAACCGAAGTCTGGATACCAAACGCAACTGACCGGAGCCTGAACGCTCAACGTAATAACCGGAGTCTGGATACCAAACGAAACTGACCGGAGCCTGAATGCTCAACGTAATAACCGGAGTCTGGATACCCAACGAAACTGACTGGAGTCTGAACGATCAACATAATAACCGGAGTCTGGATACACAACGAAATTGACTGGAGCCTGAACGCTCAAGGAAATAATCGATGTCTGGATACCCAAAGAAACTGACCAGAGCCTGAACGCTCAAAGTAATAATCGGAGACTGGATACCCAAAGAAACTGACAGGAGCATGAATGCTCAACGTAATAACCGGAGTCTGGATACCCAATGAAACTGGCCGGAGCCTGAACGCACAACGTAATAACCGGAGTCTGGATACCCTACGAAACTGACCGGAGCCTGAAGGCTCAACGTAATAACCGGAGTCTGGATACTCAATGAAACTGACCGGAGCCTGAACGCACAACGTAATAAATGGAGTCTGGATGCTCAACGAAAATGACCGAAACCTGAACGCTCTACGTAATAACCGGAGTCTGGACACCCAACGAAACTGACCGGAGTCTGAACGTTCAACGTAATAACCGGAGTCTGGATACCCAACGAAACTGACCGGAGCTTGAACGCTCAACGTAATAATCGAAGTATAGATAGCCAACGAAACTGACCGGAGCCTGAACGCTCAACGTAAAAACCGGAGTCTGGATACCCAACAAAACTGACCGGAGCCTGAACGCTCAACGAAAAACCGGAGTATGGATACACAACGAAACCGACTGGAGCCTGAACGCTCAACGTAATAACCGAAGTCTGGATACCAAACGCAACTGACCGGAGCCTGAACGCTCAATGTAATAACCGGAGTATGGATACCAAACGAAACTGACCGGAGCCTGAATGCTCAACGTAATAACCGGAGTCTGGATACCCAACGAAACTGACTGGAGTCTGAACGATCAACATAATAACCGGAGTCTGGATACACAACGAAATTGACTGGAGCCTGAACGCTCAAGGAAATAATCGATGTCTGGATACCCAAAGAAACTGACCAGAGCCTGAACGCTCAAAGTAATAATCGGAGACTGGATACCCAAAGAAACTGACAGGAGCATGAATGCTCAACGTAATAACCGGAGTCTGGATACCCAACGAAACTGACCGGAGCCTGAATACTCAACGTAATAACCGGATTCTGGATACACAACGAAACTGTCCGGTGCCTGAACGCTCAACGTAATAACCTGAGTCTTGATACCCAACGAAACTGATCAGAGCCTGAACGCTCAACATAATAACCTGAGTTTGGATACCCAACGAAACTGACCGGAGCCTGAACGCTCAAGGTAATAACCGGAGTCTGGATACTCAACAAAACTGACCGGAACCTGAATGCTCAACGTAAAAACCGGAGTCTCGATACCCAACGAAACTGACCGGAGCCTGAACGCTCAACGTAATAACCGGAGTCTGGATACACAACCAAACTGACCGGAGCCTGAACGCTCAACGTTATAACCGGAGGCTGGATACCCAACAAAACTAAACGGAGCCTGAACGCTCAACGTAATAACCGGAGTCTGGATACTCAACGAAACTGACCGGAGCCTAAACGCACAATGTAATAACTGGAGTCTGGATGCTCAACGAAAATGACCGGAGCCTGAATGCTCAACGTAATAACCGGAATCTGGACACCCAACGAAACTGACCGGAGCCTGAACGTTCAACATAATAACCGGAGTCTGGATACCCAACGAAACTGACCGGAGCCTGAATGCTCAACGTAATAACCGGAGTCTGGATACCCAACGAAACTGACCGGAGCTTGAACGCTCAACGTAATAATCGATGTCTGGATACCCAACAAAACTGACCGGAGCCTGAACACTCAACGTAATAACCGGAGTCTGGATACCCTACGAAACTGACCGGAGCCTGAACGTTCAACGTAATAATCGAAGTCTGGATACCCAACGAAACTGACCGGAGCCTGAACGCACAACGTAATAACCGGAGTCTGGATACCCTACGAAACTGACCGGAGCCTGAAGGCTCAACGTAATAACCGGAGTCTGGATACTCAATGAAACTGACCGGAGCCTGAACGCACAACGTAATAAATGGAGTCTGGATGCTCAACGAAAATGACCGAAACCTGAACGCTCTACGTAATAACCGGAGTCTGGACACCCAACGAAACTGACCGGAGTCTGAACGTTCAACGTAATAACCGGAGTCTGGATACCCAACGAAACTTACCGGAGCTTGAACGCTCAACGTAATAATCGAAGTATAGATAGCCAACGAAACTGACCAGAGCCTGAACGCTCAACGTAAAAACCGGAGTCTGGATACCCAACAAAACTGACCGGAGCCTGAACGCTCAACGAAAAACCGGAGTATGGATACACAACGAAACCGACTGAAGCCTGAACGCTCAACGTAATAACCGAAGTCTGGATACCAAACGCAACTGACCGGAGCCTGAACGTTCAACGTAATAACCGAAGTCTGGATACCAAACGAAACTGACCGGAGCCTGAATGCTCAACGTAATAACCGGAGTCTGGATACCCAACGAAACTGACTGGAGTCTGAACGATCAACATAATAACCGGAGTCTGGATACACAACGAAATTGACTGGAGCCTGAACGCTCAAGGAAATAATCGATGTCTGGATACCCAAAGAAACTGACCAGAGCCTGAACGCTCAAAGTAATAATCGGAGACTGGATACCCAAAGAAACTGACAGGAGCATGAATGCTCAACGTAATAACCGGAGTCTGGATACCCAATGAAACTGGCCGGAGCCTGAACGCACAACGTAATAACCGGAGTCTGGATACCCTACGAAACTGACCGGAGCCTGAAGGCTCAACGTAATAACCGGAGTCTGGATACTCAATGAAACTGACCGGAGCCTGAACGCACAACGTAATAAATGGAGTCTGGATGCTCAACGAAAATGACCGAAACCTGAACGCTCTACATAATAACCAGAGTCTGGACACCCAACGAAACTGACCGGAGTCTGAACGTTCAACGTAATAACCGGAGTCTGGATACCCAACGAAACTGACCGGAGCTTGAACGCTCAACGTAATAATCGAAGTATAGATAGCCAACGAAACTGACCGGAGCCTGAACGCTCAACGTAAAAACCGGAGTCTGGATACCCAACAAAACTGACCGGAGCCTGAACGCTCAACGAAAAACCGGAGTATGGATACACAACGAAACCGACTGGAGCCTGAACGCTCAACGTAATAACCGAAGTCTGGATACCAAACGAACTGACCGGAGCCTGAACGCTCAATGTAATAACCGGAGTCTGGATACCAAACGAAACTGACCGGAGCCTGAATGCTCAACGTAATAACCGGAGTCTGGATACCCAACGAAACTGACTGGAGTCTGAACGATCAACATAATAACCGGAGTCTGGATACACAACGAAATTGACTGGAGCCTGAACGCTCAAGGAAATAATCGATGTCTGGATACCCAAAGAAACTGACCAGAGCCTGAACGCTCAAAGTAATAATCGGAGACTGGATACCCAAAGAAACTGACAGGAGCATGAATGCTCAACGTAATAACCGGAGTCTGGATACCCAACGAAACTGACCGGAGCCTGAATACTCAACGTAATAACCGGATTCTGGATACACAACGAAACTGTCCGGTGCCTGAACGCTCAACGTAATAACCTGAGTCTTGATACCCAACGAAACTGATCAGAGCCTGAACGCTCAACATAATAACCTGAGTTTGGATACCCAACGAAACTGACCGGAGCCTGAACGCTCAACGTAATAACCGGAGTCTGGATACTCAACAAAACTGACCGGAACCTGAATGCTCAACGTAAAAACCGGAGTCTGGATACCCAACGAAACTGACCGGAGCCTGAACGCTCAACGTAATAACCGGAGTCTGGATACACAACCAAACTGACCGGAGCCTGAACGCTCAACGTTATAACCGGAGGCTGGATACCCAACAAAACTAAACGGAGCCTGAACGCTCAACGTAATAACCGGAGTCTGGATACTCAACGAAACTGACCGGAGCCTAAACGCACAATGTAATAACTGGAGTCTGGATGCTCAACGAAAATGACCGGAGCCTGAACGCTCAACGTAATAACCGGAATCTGGACACCCAACGAAACTGACCGGAGCCTGAACGTTCAACATAATAACCGGAGTCTGGATACCCAACGAAACTGACCGGAGCCTGAATGCTCAACGTAATAACCGGAGTCTGGATACCCAACGAAACTGACCGGAGCTTGAACGCTCAACGTAATAATCGATGTCTGGATACCCAACAAAACTGACCGGAGCCTGAACACTCAACGTAATAACCGGAGTCTGGATACCCTACGAAACTGACCGGAGCCTGAACGTTCAACGTAATAATCGAAGTCTGGATACCCAACGAAACTGACCGGAGCCTGAACGCACAACGTAATAACCGGAGTCTGGATACCCTACGAAACTGACCGGAGCCTGAAGGCTCAACGTAATAACCGGAGTCTGGATACTCAATGAAACTGACCGGAGCCTGAACGCACAACGTAATAAATGGAGTCTGGATGCTCAACGAAAATGACCGAAACCTGAATGCTCTACGTAATAACCGGAGTCTGGACACCCAACGAAACTGACCGGAGTCTGAACGTTCAACGTAATAACCGGAGTCTGGATACCCAACGAAACTGACCGGAGCTTGAACGCTCAACGTAATAATCGAAGTATAGATAGCCAACGAAACTGACCGGAGCCTGAACGCTCAACGTAAAAACCGGAGTCTGGATACCCAACAAAACTGACCGGAGCCTGAACGCTCAACGAAAAACCGGAGTATGGATACACAACGAAACCGACTGGAGCCTGAACGCTCAACGTAATAACCGAAGTCTGGATACCAAACGCAACTGACCGGAGCCTGAACGCTCAACGTAATAACCGGAGTCTGGATACCAAACGAAACTGACCGGAGCCTGAATGCTCAACGTAATAACCGGAGTCTGGATGCCCAACGAAACTGACTGGAGTCTGAACGATCAACATAATAACCGGAGTCTGGATACACAACGAAATTGACTGGAGCCTGAACGCTCAAGGAAATAATCGATGTCTGGATACCCAAAGAAACTGACCAGAGCCTGAACGCTCAAAGTAATAATCGGAGACTGGATACCCAAAGAAACTGACAGGAGCATGAATGCTCAACGTAATAACCGGAGTCTGGATACCCAACGAAACTGACCGGAGCCTGAACGCTCAACGTAATAACCGGATTCTGGATACACAACGAAACTGACCGGAGCCTGAACGCTCAACGTAATAACCGGAGTCTGGATACCCAACGAAACTGATCAGAGCCTGAACGCTCAACATAATAACCTGAGTTTGGATACCCAACGAAACTGACCGGAGCCTGAACGCTCAACGTAATAACCGGAGTCTGGATACTCAACAAAACTGACCGGAACCTGAATGCTCAACGTAAAAACCGGAGTCTGGATACCCAACGAAACTGACCGGAGCCTGAACGCTCAACGTAATAACCGGAGTCTGGATACACAACCAAACTGACCGGAGCCTGAACGCTCAACGTTATAACCGGAGGCTGGATACCCAACAAAACTAAACGGAGCCTGAACGCTCAACGTAATAACCGGAGTCTGGATACTCAACGAAACTGACCGGAGCCTAAACGCACAATGTAATAACTGGAGTCTGGATGCTCAACGAAAATGACCGGAGCCTGAACGCTCAACGTAATAACCGGAATCTGGACACCCAACGAAACTGACCGGAGCCTGAACGTTCAACATAATAACCGGAGTCTGGATACCCAACGAAACTGACCGGAGCCTGAATGCTCAACGTAATAACCGGAGTCTGGATACCCAACGAAACTGACCGGAGCTTGAACGCTCAACGTAATAATCGATGTCTGGATACCCAACAAAACTGACCGGAGCCTGAACACTCAACGTAATAACCGGAGTCTGGATACCCTACGAAACTGACCGGAGCCTGAACGTTCAACGTAATAATCGAAGTCTGGATACCCAACGAAACTGACCGGAGCCTGAACGCACAACGTAATAACCGGAGTCTGGATACCCTACGAAACTGACCGGAGCCTGAAGGCTCAACGTAATAACCGGAGTCTGGATACTCAATGAAACTGACCGGAGCCTGAACGCACAACGTAATAAATGGAGTCTGGATGCTCAACGAAAATGACCGAAACCTGAATGCTCTACGTAATAACCGGAGTCTGGACACCCAACGAAACTGACCGGAGTCTGAACGTTCAACGTAATAACCGGAGTCTGGATACCCAACGAAACTGACCGGAGCTTGAACGCTCAACGTAATAATCGAAGTATAGATAGCCAACGAAACTGACCGGAGCCTGAACGCTCAACGTAAAAACCGGAGTCTGGATACCCAACAAAACTGACCGGAGCCTGAACGCTCAACGAAAAACCGGAGTATGGATACACAACGAAACCGACTGGAGCCTGAACGCTCAACGTAATAACCGAAGTCTGGATACCAAACGCAACTGACCGGAGCCTGAACGCTCAACGTAATAACCGGAGTCTGGATACCAAACGAAACTGACCGGAGCCTGAATGCTCAACGTAATAACCGGAGTCTGGATGCCCAACGAAACTGACTGGAGTCTGAACGATCAACATAATAACCGGAGTCTGGATACACAACGAAATTGACTGGAGCCTGAACGCTCAAGGAAATAATCGATGTCTGGATACCCAAAGAAACTGACCAGAGCCTGAACGCTCAAAGTAATAATCGGAGACTGGATACCCAAAGAAACTGACAGGAGCATGAATGCTCAACGTAATAACCGGAGTCTGGATACCCAATGAAACTGGCCGGAGCCTGAACGCTCAACGTAATAACCGGAGTCTGGATACCCAACGAAACTGACCGGAGCCTGAACGCTCAACGTAAAAACCGGAGTCTGGATACCCAACAAAACTAACCGGAGCCTGAACACTCAACGAAAAACCAGAGTCTGGATACACAACGGAACTGACCGGAGCCTGAACGCTCAACGTAATAACCGAAATCTGGATATCAAACGAAACTGACATGTGCCTGAATGCTCAACGTAATAACCGGAGTCTGGATACCCAACGAAACTGACTGGAGCCTGAACGCTCAACGTAATAACCGGAGTCTGGATACACAAAGAAACTGACCGGAGCCTGAACGCTCAACGTAAAAACCGGAGTCTGGATACCCAACGAAACAGACAGGAGCCTGAACGCTCAACGTAAAAACCGGAGTCTGGATACCCAACGAAATTGACCGGAGCCTGTATGCTCAACGTAATAACCAGAGTCTGGATACAAAACGAAACTGACCGGTGCCTGAACGTTTAACGTAATAACCTGAGTCTGGATACATAACGAAATTTATCAGAGCCTGAATGCTCAACATAATAACCTGAGTCTGGATACCCAACGAAACTGACCAGAGCCTGAACGCTCAACGTAATAACCGGAGTCTGGATACCCAACAAAACTGACCGGAACCTGAATGCTAAACATAAAAACCGGAGTCTGGATACCCAACGAAACTGACCGGAGCCTGAACGCTCAATGTAATAACCGGAGTCTGGATACACAACCAAACTGACCGGAGCCTTAACGCTCAACGTTATAACCGGAGGATGGATACCCAACAAAACTGAACGGAGCCTGAACGCTCAACGTAATAACCGGAGTCTGGATACTCAATGAAACTGACCGGAGCATGAACGCACAATGTAATAACTGAAGTCTGGATGCTCAACGAAAATGACCGGAGCCTGAACGCTCAACGTAATAACTGGAGTCTGGACACCCAACGAAATTGACCGGAGCCTGAACGTTCAACGTAATAACCGGAGTCTGGATACCCAACGAAACTGACCGGAGCCTGAACGCTCAACGTAATAACCGGAGTCTGGATACCCAACGAAACTGACCGGAGCCTGAACGCTCAACATAAAAACCGGAGTCTGGATACCCAACAAAACTTACCGGAGCCTGAACACTCAACGAAAAACCGGAGTCTGGATACACAACGAAACTGACCGGAGCCTGAACGCTCAACGTAATAACCGAAATCTGGATACCAAACGAAACTGACCGGAGCCTGAACGCTCAACGTAAAAACCGGAGTCTGGATACCCAACGAAACAGACCGGAGCCTGAACGCTCAACGTAAAAACCGGAGTCTGGATACCCAACAAAACTGACCGGAGCCTGAATGCTCAATGTAATAACCGGAGTCTAGATACACAACGAAACTGACTGGTGCCTGAACGCTCAACGTAATAACCTGAGTCTGGATACCCAACGAAACTGATCAGAGCCTGAATGCTCAACGTAATAACCTGAGTCTGGATACCCAACGAAACTGACCGGATCCTGAACGCTCAACGTAATAACCGGAGTCTGGATACCCAACAAAATTGACCGGAACCTGAATGCTCAACGTAAAAACCGGAGTCTGGATACCCAACGAAACTGACCGGAGCCTGAACGCTCAACGTAATAACCGGAGTCTGGATACACAACCAAACTGACCGGAGCCTGAACGATCAACGTTATAACCGGAGGATGGATACCTAACAAAAAGAACGGAGCCTCAACGCTCAACGTAATAACCAGAGTCTGGATACTCAACGAAACTGACCGGAGCATGAACGCACAATGTAATAACTGGAGTCTGGATGCTCAACGAAAATGACCGGAGCCTGAACGCTCAACGTAATAACCGGAGTCTGGACACCCAACGAAACTGACCGGAGCCTGAACGTTCAACGTAATAACCGGAGTCTAGATACCCAACGAAACAGACGGGAGCCTGAATGCTCAACGTAAAAACCGGAGACTGGATACCCAACGAAAATGACCGGAGCCTGAATGCTCAACGTAATAACCGGAGTCTGGATACACAACGAAACTGACCGGTGCCTGAACGCTCAACATAATAACCTGAGTCTGGATACCCAACGAAACTGACCGGAGCCTGAACGCTCAACGTAATAACCGGAGTCTGGATACCCAACAAAACTGACCCGAACCTGAATGCTAAACATAAAAACCGGAGTCTGGATACCCAACGAAACTGACCGGAGCCTGAACGCTCAATGTAATAACCGGAGTCTGGATACACAACCAAACTGACCGGAGCCTTAATGCTCAACGTTATAACCGGAGGATGGATACCCAACAAAACTGAACGGAGCCTGAACGCTCAACGTAATAACCGGAGTCTGGATACTCAACGAAACTGACCGGAGCATGAACGCACAATGTAATAACAGAAGTCTGGATGCTCAACGAAAATGACCGGAGCCTGAACGCTCAACGTAATAACCGGAGTCTGGACACCCAACGAAATTGACCGGAGCCTGAACGTTCAACGTAATAACCGGAGTCTGGATACCCAACGAAACTGACCGGAGCCTGAACGCTCAACGTAATAACTGGAGTCTGGATACCCAACAAAACTGACCGGAGCCTTAACACTCAACGAAAAACCGGAGTCTGGATACACAACGAAACTGACCGGAGCCTGAATGCTCAACGTAATAACCGAAATCTGGATACCAAACGAAACTGACCGGAGCCTGAACGCTCAACGTAATAACCGGAGTCTAGATACACAACCAAACTGACCGGAGCTTGAACGCTCAACGTTATAACCGGAGGATGGATACCTAACAAAACTGACCGGAGCCTGAATGCTCAATGTAATAACCGGAGTGTGGATACACAACGAAACTGACCGGTGCCTGAACGCTCAACGTAATAACCTGAGTCTGGATACCCAACGAAACTGATCAGAGCCTGAATGCTCAACGTAATAACCTAAGTCTGGATACCCAACGAAACTGACCGGAGCCTGAACGCTCAACGTAATAACCGGAGTCTGTATACCCAACAAAACTGACCGGAACCTGAATGCTCAACGTAAAAACCGGAGTCTGGATACCCAACGAAACTGACCGGAGCCTGAACGCTCAACGTAATAACCGGAGTCTAGATACACAACCAAACTGACCGGAGCTTGAACGCTCAACGTAATAACCGGAGTCTGGATACACAAAGAAACTGACCGGAGCCTGAACGCTCAACGTAAAAACCGGAGTCTGGATACCCAACGAAACAGACCGGAGCCTGAACGCTCAACGTAAAAACCGGAGTCTGGATACCCAACGAAACTGACCGAAGCCTGAATGCTCAATGTAATAACCGGAGTCTGGATACACAACGAAACTGACCGGTGCCTGAACGCTCAACGTAATAACCTGAGTCTGGATACCCAACGAAACTGATCAGAGCCTGAATGCTCAACGTAATAACCTGAGTCTGGATACCCAACGAAACTGACCGGAGCCTGAACGCTCAACGTAATAACCGGAGTCTGGATACCCAACAAAACTGACCGGAACCTGAATGCTCAACGTAAAAACCGGAGTCTGGATACCCAACGAAACTGACCGGAGCCTGAACGCTCAACGTAATAACCGGAGTCTAGATACACAACCAAACTGACCGGAGCTTGAACGCTCAATGTAATAACCGGAGTCTTAATACTCAACGAAAATGATCAGAGCCCGAACGCTCAACGTAATAACCGGAGTCTGGAAACTCAAAGAAAATGACCGGAGCATGACCGCTCAACTTAATAACCGGAGTTTGGATACTCAACGAAACTGACCGGAGCCTGAACGCTCAACGTAATAACTGGAGTCTGGATACTCAACGAAACTGACCCGAGCCTGAACGATCAACGTAATAACCAGAGCCTGAACGCTCAACGTAATAACCAGAGTCTGGATACTCAACGAAAATGACCAGAGCCTGAATGCACAACTTAATAACCGGAGTCTGGATACTCAACGAAACTGACCGGAGCCTGAACGCTCAACATAATGACCAGAGTCTGGATACCTAACGAAACTGACCGGAGCCTGAGTGCTCAACGTAATAACCAGAGTTTGGATTCTCAACGAAACTAATCGGAGCTTGACCATAAAACGTAATAACCGGAGTCTGGAGACTCAACGAAAATGACCGGAGCTTGAATGCTCAACGTAATAACCGGAGTCTAGATACTCAACAGAATTGACCGGAGCCTGAACGCTCAACGTAATAACTGGAGTCTGGATAACCAAAGAAACTGACTAGAGCCTGAACGCTCAACGTAATAACCGGAGTCTGGATACTCAACAAAACTAACCGGAGCCTGAACGCTCGACGTAATAACCAGAGTCTAGATACCCAACGAAACTGACCGGAGCCTGAATGTTTAACTTAATAACTTAAGTCTGGATACTCAACGAAATAGACCGGAGCCTGAACCTCAACGTAATAACCAGATTCTGGATACACAACGAAAATGACTGGAGCCCGAACGCTCAACGTAATAACCGGAGTCTGGATACTCAAAGAAAATGACCGGAGCCTTAATGCACAACTTAATAACTGGAGTTTGGATACTCAACGAAACTGACCGGAACCTGAACGCTCAACGTAATAACCAGAGTCTGGATACTCAACAAAAATGACCGGAGCCTGAACGTTCAACGTAATAACCGTAGTCTGGATACACAACGAAACTGACCGGAGCATGAGTGTTCAACGTAATAACCGGAGTCTGGATACCCAACAAAACTTAATGGAGCCTAAACGCTCAACTTAATAATCGGAGTCTGGATACTCAACAAAACTGACTGGAGCCTGAACGCTCAACGTAATAACCGGAGTCTGGATACTCAACGAAAATGACCAGAGCCCGAAAACTCAACATAATAACCGGAGTCTGGATACTCAAAGAAAATGACCAGAGCATGAACGATCAAGTTAATAACCGGAGTTTGGATACTCAACGAAACTGACCAGAACCTGAACGCTCAACGTAATAACCGAAGTCTGGATACTCAACAAAAATGACCGGAGCCTTAACGCTCAACATAATAACCGGAGTCTGGATACCCAACGAAACTGACCAGAGCCTGAACGCTCAATGTAATAACTGGAGTCTGGATACTCAACAAAACTGACCGGAGCCTGAACGATCAGCATAATGACCGGAGCCTGAACGCTCAACATAATAACTGGAGTCTGGATACTCAACGAAACTGACCGGAGCCTGAACGACCAACGTAATGACCGGAGCCTGAACACTCAACGTAATAGCCAAAGTCTGGATACTCAATGGAAATGACTGGAGCCTTAATGCTCAATTTAATAACCGGAGTCTGGATACTCACGAAACTGACCGGAGCTTGAACGCTAAACATAATGACCAGAGTCTCGATACCCAACGAAACTGACCAGAGCGTGAGTGCTCAACGTAATAACCGGAGTCTGGATACTCAACGAAACTGACCGGACCCTGAACGTTCAACGTAATAACCGTAATCTGGATACACAACGAAACTGACCGGAGCATGAGTGTTCAACGTAATAACCGGAGTCTGGATACCCAACAAAACTGAATGGAGCCTAAACGCTCAACTTAATAATCGGAGTCTGGATACTCAACAAAACTGACTGGAGCCTGAACGCTCAACGTAATAACCGGAGTCTGGATACTCAACGAAAATGACCAGAGCCCGAAAACTCAACATAATAACCGGAGTCTGGATACTCAAAGAAAATGACCAGAGCATGAACGATCAAGTTAATAACCGGAGTTTGGATACTCAACGAAACTGACCAGAACCTGAACGCTCAACGTAATAACCGAAGTCTGGATACTCAACAAAAATGACCGGAGCCTTAACGCTCAACATAATAACCGGAGTCTGGATACCCAACGAAACTGACCAGAGCCTGAACGCTCAATGTAATAACTGGAGTCTGGATACTCAACAAAACTGACCGGAGCCTGAACGATCAGCATAATGACCGGAGCCTGAACGCTCAACATAATAACTGGAGTCTGGATACTCAACGAAACTGACTGGAGCCTGAACGACCAACGTAATGACCGGAGCCTGAACACTCAACGTAATAACCAAAGTCTGGATACTCAATGGAAATGACTGGAGCCTGAATGCTCAATTTAATAACCGGAGTCTGGATACTCACGAAACTGACCGGAGCTTGAACGCTAAACATAATGACCAGAGTCTCGATACCCAACGAAACTGACCAGAGCGTGAGTGCTCAACGTAATAACCGGAGTCTGGATACTCAACGAAACTGACCGGAGCCTGAACCCTCAACGTAATAACCGGAGTCTGGATATCCAACAAAACTGAATGGAGCCTAAACGCTCAACTTAATAACCGGAGTCTGGATACTTAACGAAACTAACCGGAGCCTGAACGCTCAACGTAATAACCGGAGTCTGGATACCCAACAAAACTGAATGGAGCCAGAACACTCAACTTAATAATCGGATTCTGGATACTCAACGAAACTGACCAGAGCCTGAACGCTCAACGTAATAACCGGAGTCTGGATACTCAACGAAAATGACCGGAGCCCGAACGCTCAACGTAATAACCGGAGTCTGGATACTCAAAGAAAATGACCAGAGCATGAACGCTTAACTTAATAACTGGAGTTTGGATACTCAACGAAACTAACCGGAGCCTAAACGCTCAACGTAATAACCGGAGTCTGGATACTCAACAAAAATGACCGGAGCCTTAACGCTCAACATAATAACCGGAGTCTGGATACCCAACGAAACTGACCGGAGCGTGAGTGCTCAACATAATAACCGGAGTATAGATACTCAACAAAACTGACCGGAGCCTGAACGCTCAACATAATAACCGGAGTCTGGATACCCAACAAAAATGAATGGAGCCTGAACGCTCAACTTAATAACCGGAGTCTGGATACTCAACGAAACTGACCGGAGCCTGAACGCTCAACGTAATAACCGGAGTCTTGATACTCAACAAAAATGATCAGAGCCCGAATGCTCAATGTAATAACCGGAGTCTGGAAACTCAAAGAAAATGACCGGAGCATGACCGCTCAACTTAATAACCGGAGTTTGGATACTCAACGAAACTGACCGGAGCCTGAACGTTCAACGTAATAACCGGAGTCTGGATACTCAACGAAACTGACCCGAGCCTGAACGATCAACGTAATGACCAGAGCCTGAATGCACAACTTAATAACCGGAGTCTGGATACTCAACGAAACTGACCGGAGCCTGAACGCTCAACATAATGACCAGAGTCTGGATACCTAACGAAACTGACCGGAGCCTGAGTGCTCAACGTAATAACCAGAGTCTGGATTCTCAACGAAACTAATCGGAGCTTGACCATAAAACATAATAACCGGAGTCTGGAGACTCAACGAAAATGACCGGAGCCTGAATGCTCAACGTAATAACCGGAGTCTAGATACTCAACAGAATTGACCGGAGCCTGAATGCTCAACGTAATAACCGGAGTCTGGATAACCAAAGAAACTGACCGGAGCCTGAACGCTCAACGTAATAACCGGAGTCTGGATACTCAACAAAACTAACCGGAGCCCGAACGCTCGACGTAATAACCAGAGTCTAGATACCCAACGAAACTGACTGCAGCCTGAATGTTTAACTTAATAACCTAAGTCTGGATACTCAACGAAACAGACCGGAGCGTGAACGCTCAGTGTAATAACCAGATTCTGGATACACAACGAAAATGACCGGAGCCCGAACGCTCAACGTAATAACCGGAGTCTGGATACTCAAAGAAAATGACCGGAGCCTGAACGCTCAACTTAATAGCTGGAGTTTGGATACTCAACGAAACTGACGGAACCTGAACGCTCAACGTAATAACCGGAGTCTGGATACTCAACAAAAATGACCGGAGCCTGAACGCTCAACGTAATAACCGTAGTCTGGATACACAACGAAACTGAATGGAGCCTAAACGCTCAACTTAATAACCGGAGTCTGGATACTCAACGAAACTGACCGGAGCCTGAACGCTCAACGTTATAACCGGAGTCTGGATACCCAACAAAACTGACCCCTCACATCCATCGTACTCGATGGGATCCACGCTTGCTGTGTTTACTGGACGTGTTTGTTTACTATATACCTATCAAGGCTGGTCTGAAAAGAAAAGAAAATGACTCGGCAAAGCGTCGCGCTTTATGCCTACGTATTCTCATTAGAGAATGAGAAATCAGAGTCAACATAGTTCGACTAACTACGGGTTACGGGGAAGGTGGCTCGCCAATACTTCAGTATTGTGCCTACGTACCCTCAACAGATATGAGAGATCAGAGCTTACGTAGTTCGGGATAATACGGATTACGGGGATTCATATTCATCTGTTTTTCGAGTAGGGTTAATAAACAGTTCCAGCAGTTTGGCGTACGCAACTCGACCTTTGGAGACTTAGGCGTTACCGTTTACGGTAGAACTGGTAGTTAACGACACTTTTTTCTTCAGAAAAGCTTCCTTTGAATTATGGGCCCATGGGGCAAAAAGGTTTGAAGTTTGTTTTCTGTCTTTTACGGAAGAAGTGTTTTTTATGGATGTTTGCAACCAATATCACACTAGAGACTATGACCTGAGAGTGAATGCGTCACATGTCACCTAAAGGGTGCCATACTAAACATCCAAATCATTAGAAGGAAGCCCTCTAACAATCCTTTCTCAAGTAGCTTAAGGCTCGTAACGTACGACGTCAGCTAACCTTTATTACTGTGTTTTAATTTGTTTTGAGATGAGAAGAGAACGAACAAGTTCAACTAAGGGGGGACTATCAAGTCCTAATGTTGTCATGCCAAGGATTCATCCTATGGTTGAGGTTTGAAACAGGGATCTCCTAGATGTTATCATGCATAGGTTTCAACCTAAAGTCCTAATCGTCACTTCCTTATCAAAGAAAGTGAGATCCCTAGGGGATCATGTCAATGATAAACAGAAACAAGTAAAGCATCAGCTTAAACAGTAAGCAGTAAACGACCGTAAAATGCGTGCAATGCAAGTGAGGGAGGAAATGTGTGTGGGACATCAGCCTCCACAAGCTCATCTCAACCTCAAGCCAGATATGAATAACTTCAATCATGAAGGAGAAATAAAATTCCATCAAGCAAATCACAAACCACATAGGCAAGGGAGCAGGGCTCTACCAAATACCAGCAAGCAAAGCCATACAGTAAAAATACAAGCAGAGGGAGCAACTCAACCTCTAGTGCAATCATGCTCCTAGCTTAAATCAAACTAAACATGAACTTATTCTAATGCATCAAGCAAATCAAACAAGTCACATCAATACAGTTGCACAGAAAGTAAACAGACAGGAAAGAAAGCAGATCAACAGCTTCCCCAGCTTCACAGTAAAGCACTCCTCTGACCTCAGTTCAGTCCTCAATCTGCAACTGCTCTTCAGGGCTATCATCTTCAATAGCAAATATCAACTTACTTCTTCAAGCTTCTAATACATCAAACATGAGTATCAACTTGTTCTTTCTTCTTCAAGCCTCAGCCCCAAAGTGGACTCCACCTTCAGGCTTCAGTCCCCATTGCAAGTATCAACTTGTTCCTTCAGGCACTCCAAGCATTGCACTCACAAGTATCAACTTGCTTTCCAACCTCAAGCTTCAGCTTCTTCATTCAATCTTCAATGGATTCCCCTCACAAGTGTCATCTTGTTCTTCTGGACCTTCAAGCTTCAGCTCCAAAGGTAGTCTTCAAACACAGAGAAATATCAACTCCTATCCTCTTCAGTATTCTTCAAGCAAGGAACTCCATCCTCTAGCAAGGGAGAAAGATTCATCTAACAAGATCAAAGTTTGGATGATTGATAGCAGAGTGAAGACCAAAGGTCACCACTAAGCATCCCATCATCAGAGAAAGGGACCCTCAAAGGTTCTACCAACTTGTAAAGAGCCACACATCCTACCAAAGGAGGGATGAGGCCTTTACAAAGGGACCTTACATCATAGGGAAGAATGGAATTGATCAACATCTTCCATGTTTATGAAGGAAGAGAATCTATCTAGAAGCTCTGCCTACAAACCCTAATCTTAACACCTAATCAACACTACACCAAAAGAAGGGGAGATCTTCACATCCAAACTTCTTTAAGCATTCCATGGTATCCCAAATTAGTCTTCAACATCATCCAAGAGCAAGAGAGACAAAACCCTAATCTAAGGGAACTAAAGAAGTCATCCTAGTTGGATTAGTGCATTAGAATCATCCAAATTAAACACCTAAACTAAAATCAAACAAAAATAGTAAACTACCTTGTAAATTCCTACAAAAATTCCTAAGGGACCCTAATTCAATCATGAATCTACCATACAAAATTCAGAGGTTGAATCATCCACCAAGTTTTAGATATAAAACCTAAATCATAAGGTATTAACCATAAACCCTAAAAATGGAGCTCTCAAAGGTTTCAACCTAAAACTACCACTTACATTCATCACAAAAATGTGAGAAAAATCTAGGGGGAACATGCATATCTATTCTAGCTACACACAAAAAATCAGGGCAAGAATCATCATCACATGATCAAACCAAATTCAGCAAAATCAAGTATCAACCATGGTTATTTTAATATCAATTAAAATTCAAAAATGCACATAAAATCAAAAAATGCATTAAATGTTAATATTTTTTCTCTAAAAAAAACTAGATTCAATCATGAATCAATGGAAAAAAGAATGGAATTAATTGAGTCATTTTTCAATTTTTTATGGATTATTCAATAAACCATATGAAATGAAGAAATTAAAAGAAAATAATGAGAAATTAGTAGGCGCGTGGTTTGAATAGCATATTTTTCCAGTTCATTTCAATGTTAGGCCCAAAAGGGGGGTGGTGATATCAATGTTGCACTAAGCCCACCCAGATTACTTAAATGAAACACTGCGTTCAAGTAACTCAGAGTCCTTCACAAAATTTAGATCACTCGTGGCCGTTGGATCCTTCCCAGGTCAAAGTCTTCAGCCCATATCCAATGGCTACCTAGTCGTCTTCTTCCTTTTGAATGTTGGAGGGAAAGAAACCATGGAAGTTCAGAGCTTCAACTCCATCTTCCCCAAATCGTACTTCATCAATACTCCATTGAAACTCTCACATGAATACACTAATCCACTCCATTTTTCCCACTGAATCTAACCATGCTAATCAATAACATTGAAACTCATCCTAACTCAAATCACGATTAAAATCTCAGAAATCACTCAAAGATCAAATCTCACCAAACTTAAAATTATGGTGTCTAACATCATCACCATGCTTCACTGAGTTGATCAAGCTATCAAATTAAGATTAACTCTCAAGAATCACCAAGATGTCAGCATGAATAGAATTTGAGTCATCTCCCTAATTGTCTTCAAACCTAGCCAATTGCTACCAGAAAGCTTCTACTAACAATCTACATCACATCTAAACTAACAATTCCTATTGATTATGCTTAAATTAAGCTGCACGATGAAAAGTACATACCTGCAAATTCTTGATGAACAGAGTGGTTAAATCTTCAAATCAACCTTCAATAAGCTCCAGATTCCTTCACTAGCATCCAATCAACCTTCTGTATGCAAAGAAATAAGCTGAGACCTCGTGGATTCTTGAACCCGATTCTGAGTTGCAAGCTTCAAAATTCAATGGCCAACTCACGATTCTTCCACAGTTGTGCCTTGAATTCAATCTGGGATCAACCACTAACACTAGAGCAAGCTATCAGGAGCAAAAGAATGGATTGAAATTGATCCAAACCTTGTAACAGAATTGGATTTGCAAGAAGAAATTTCAAAGTTCAATCTCACTATCCTCCCTCAATTCTCACCATCCTTGGCTCTGAATCACTTCATATGTTTATATAGGACATGAATGAATGATCTAGAAAGTTCTGGATCAATCTAATGAGAATTTCAATATCTCATGTCATGGAAAATTCAATCTCATGCCATCCTCATACCAGTCCTTGCAGCAGCTTGTATTCACTATGCTCTTCATCCAAATTCTCCTCACATGAGATTATAAAGGTATTTGAATGTGTTAGCACCTTGGTTTTGCACTTGTGTGTAGTTTGGCTTATGTAACTTAAGTCTTAAATGAGAAAAGTGCAATTGCCATTGTCTTTAAAATGCATTTTACAATCAAAATGGCATATAGATTTGTCTCATTTGGTCACCAAATGAAAAATCACAAATTTGGTCCTTTTAATGAACTTTAATTCATCCTTTTTAAGCCCATTTTGCAATTTTGAGTTAAAAGCAATTCCAACCTCTCATGACCACTTGGCTAGCCTTAAAACATCATTTTGAACAAGTTTGATGTTGAACATTTTCCCATTTGAAGCTTGCAAATAGGAATTATGGACTTATGATTGAAATGACCTGTAATCTCCAAATGTCCAAAATACCCTTGACTTGTCAAAGCCATAACTTGAGTTCTACAAATCCTATCAAGGACTTCTAGTACTCTATAGAAAGCTAAGAGGATAAGGAACAACATTCATGTTTACCAAAAGTTCATAGGAATCATCCTTTTAGGGCAAAAGTTTCATGCAAGTTGGGTAACTTTCAAGCTCCAAATTCACATTCCTCAGGTGACTTGTAACTTGTCTGAGCCATAACTTGAGTTCTACAAATCCTATCAAGGACTTCTAGCACTCAAATTAAAGCTAAGATCATGCTCTACAACAATCATGTTGGGGGTAAGATGAGATGACAATCACATCTTGAGGTAAATTTCCTTGAAGATAGGGGTCAAACTAAGGGATTTTACACTGTCAAGCCCTAGAAACCCTAGCTTGAAACTTCTCAAACTCTTCAATCATGATGAGTTAGCCTTGGAATAATACTTATAACATCTCAATGCATCAATTCATTATCACATGGCTCTTGGATTAGGTCTCAACCTTCTCCAAATCATCAGTTGACATAGGGTTGACCCAGTCAAACCCTAACTGCACCAATCATGGTTGAGTCTTCTTAAACTTGCACAATGGCCTGTCTAGGACTCAAAGTGATCTTCAACACTTCTCATGAGCTCTCTCAAGACCTCAAGTCTAACTTCATGGCTTCAGAATCATCTGATGGCTTTCCACAACTTTCAAGTTAGGAGACCTACACACTTGGCTTCAATCACTGTCTCTGAGGATCTTCCAACTTCTCTGACAAGGATATCAACCCTTGAACACTTGAATGCCATTCTTAGCTTACCTCAAACTCTTGTGTAGCTCTTAATTGGTAATCATACCCCTTGATCTCCTGCATACATGTCCATGAAATGCAAATGATAATGCTAATGTGAATGAAATGAAACACAAGCTAGGTAAAGAAAAGTTGGTCAAATTTTGGGGTGCAACAGCTGCCCCTATTCAAACGACTTGGACTTGACTGGGTGAGAAGCGAATGGCTCTCAAACAATCAGGGTAAAAGACGGTTGAATACCAACAAACTCATAAATTTGCCAACTGCACAAGTACACGGTACTCTGATGGGAACAAATCTTCGGAAACTGAAATGATAGTTGCACGACAACTAGCTGGAGAATTGGTCACATGGTAACCGGTGAAATGTCTAATCTCAAATCTTCGTCAGGATGATCATCTGATTTCGCTGCAGATACTCGTCCTCAAGTCATCAAGGGATCACTAGTTACACGGTAACTGGCAATGCATAGCTGATATTATCGTCAAGCATTCTGCGACACTGCTGCGGAAGAGTTCTTCGGGACTCATCAGGTCATTAGGAACTTTTTAACAATCAAGTTAATCATGCCGTCGGGAATTCAAAGAAATTTTCGGGTGTCAGCCAGACTTCGTCAGTAAGTCGGGAATAGAATCCTCAGTCAATCATGAACCAGTAAGGATGTTTGATATTTCACCGTCAGGCACTCCGCGTCAGCTGGGAGAACTGCTTTGACATCACAGTTGGACTTCATCAGTAAGTCTAGGGTTTTGGCACTGTTTCCTGACTTCAATCATCAAGTCTTTAAGGAAATTTCAAATCCTCTATTTAAAAACCTGCTGGGGATGACACATCTCCGCTGGGGATTCTGGAGAACTATCAAGTAACTCTGCTTCGAGGATCCAGAAATCATTCCGGGTGAATCAACTCTGCTGAGGACTACAAGAATCATCTTGGACAGATAGCTCCGCTAGAGACTTCAAGAATCATCCTGAACCAATAACTCTACTGGAGGTTTCAGGAATCGTCCTGAGCAAACACTCTGCCGGGGACTCTGAGCATCAACTTGAGCAACCCTCTCTGGCGACTTCACTGGGGATTTTAAGAATCATCTTAAGCAAACACCTCCGCTGGAGAATTCAAGAGTCATCTTGGGCAGACGACTTTGCTGGGGGACTTCAAGAATCATCTTGGGCCAAACAACTCTTCCGAGATTTCAAGAATCATCCTGAGCAGACACCCTGCCGGGGAACACCTGCAAAACAAGAACGGTAACAACCTAGCTCATGTTTCATATGCATATGATCGACAATGGCGCAATGCTCCACACGGTGGAAATGCTACGCGTTTAGGGTAGATACTATGCAATCATGCAAAATGCTACGACCCCATCAGCAAAATAAATGCTGAAGGGAGAATCCTCCTGTCAAGGAGAAAGAACCACTCTGGTGGAGGAAGGAATCATCCTGCTGAGGAGAAGCAGTCACACCAATCTCAATTGGATTCTGCCTAGGGATACGAACTCCAGCCGACTGCTGCAGGGGAACAAAGTTCTCCGAGAACTTGGACTCGCTCAACTGGGTATTCAAACCACAAACTGCTGAGGAAAACGACGTCAGTCGCAGAGATAAACTGCATAGCCTTCGCGGCAAAACTTTCCTGGAGATGACGACTCCGGTGGGGAAATACAGCATCAGCTACTAAACATTCTACTGGGGAAAACCAATCATGGCCCCCCACGGCCTCCAAGGACTCGGATCTCTTGGGGAACTGCAGACTCGGCTGGGGACGAAGGAATCATCCTGCTTACTGGGGAGAGTACGACTCTGTGGGGAATCTCAATTCTCCTGGAGACTTCAGTCTGTACTATCGAGTGCTGTACACTTCAGTATATGACTCAGCTGGGGAGATGACATCCTTCAAGATGCATCTGATTGGGGAGATAATCTTCTCTGCTTGGGGAGACATATCAATGCCTACGATCTCATGTTCAGCCTCCACGGGGAGGTGCTGCTGAACTTGCTGGAAAAGAAGGAATCATCCTGCTTGGGGATGCATACGGCGTACTGCCTGGTATATGCTACACCTGCAACAACACAAACAAACAGACAAGATACCCTTCTGAAAGGGACCTATCAAGGTTATCATCTTGTGACAATACTCAAGTAATTCATTGTTTCAACAATCAGTGGCCTAGGCCAGTAAGTTTATGTATGTGCATTTTGTCAAAAACATCGGCGTTATTTTTCGCAAACAAAATAGGTAAATGCTAAACAAACAAACAAAATTGCTGAATAGTATACATTTCATTGATAACGGACCCCTGAACGGGTAAAAATGTTTTACAACAGATGCAAGCTCCTGGAATGAGGAAGCCGCGCAAATATAAAACATAAATATACATCAGTATATACACAAATGTCGGCAAGGAGGCGTAGATGAGCACCATGAGTTGATCCCTCTATGACCCACTCGACTTCGATACTTCTCCGACGCTTCAGCTTCAGAAGAGATTGATTCAGATAAACGGCCCTCAGGTCTTCCAAACCACTAAACAAATACAGTCCACACGCGGAACGCAGTCATTTGCTTTTTTAAATCCCTAACTTTTGCCTGAATCGCCCTCTCGGGTTTTCGATTCACCGGGATACCCTTTTTTGCCAAAGATGCCCTTCCAGGTTTTCGACTTTGCGGGTGTACATTTTTTCATTATATCCCTAATTTTTGCCCGAACCTTTTTCCTTTTTTATGGTTCGCCGGGATGCCCCATTTTTGCCTGGATATTCTTTTTCTTTCCAGCGGGTCATTCTTTAAGCAAAGTATTTTTTAACTGCGTCCGCGTTCACCGGGGATGCAAAATCTTCGCCATCCATCGTGGACAACAACAAAGCTCCTCCCGAGAATACCTTGCTGACGACCTACGGACCTTCATAATTGGGAGTCCACTTGCCCCGGTGGTCGGAGTGTGGAGGAAGAATCTTCTTCAGGACGAGATCACCCGTCTGAAAGCTTCTAGGACGCACCTTCTTATCATAGGCTTTCTTCATTCGGCTTTGGTACATACGACCGTATGCAATCGATGCTAACCTCTTCTCGTCCATCAGGCTGAGTTGGTTTAGTAGGTTCTTAATCCATTCTGCCTCATCGAGTTTCACATCAACCAAAACTCGTAAAGAAGGAATCTCAACTTCTAACGGTAGGACAACCTCCATACCGTACACCAGTGAGAAGGGAGTTGCCCCGGTTGATGTACATACCATTGTACGATAACCGTGCAGCGCAAATGGCAACATCTCGTGCCAATCCTTATAGGTCACAACCATCTTCTGCACAATCTTCTTGATGTTCTTATTGGCCGCTTCAACGATGCCATTCATCTTCGGCCGGTAAGGAGATGAGTTGTGGTGCTCAATCTTGAAATTCTGGCATAGCTCCTTCATCATCTTGTTATTCAGGTTCGAACCATTATCAGTAATGATCCGCTCGGGAATTCCATAACGACAGATGATGTCCCTCTTTATGAATTTAGCCACCACCTGCTTGGTCACATTAGCGTATGAGGCTGCCTTCACCCACTTGGTGAAGTAGTCGATAGCTACTAGAATGAAGCGATGACCGTTAGATGCAGTGGGCTCGATCTTGCCTATCATGTCGATGCCCCACATGGAGAACGGCCACGGGGAGGACATGACATGTAACGAGTGTTGTACCCCAAAATTTGACCAACTACGTATCGCAATTTGGCTCATGTTTCGACTCATTTCATTTTCGCATTTGCATACCACGTACATTGCATTTTTTTCCAGCCAGATTGACTTTATCGGGATTACAGCCCTCTGATCGCACTTTAGGCATTTCAGACCAATACGAGGACGTATTTTGAGAATTGGTGCTCGTCCCGGTGTTTTCAGCTCTCGCTGTTGTTTTTGAGGACATCTCGGTGTCCGGGTTTTTTACCGTTTATTTCGATATAGTCGCTAATCGATTTAATCGGCTTCCTCGGTATTTTTAGGTTTTTCCCTTATTTTCTAGATTTTTTTTATGGATTTAATTGATTTTTCAAGGTGTTAGTTAGATTTTTTAATAGATATTAAATGTTTTTAAATAGTTTAGTTTTAATTTCCTTTTTTAGGAATTTCTTTAATTGTTTTTAAATAGATTTTAGTTTTAATGTCTCTTTAGAATAATTCTTTTTTAGAGTTTAAGTAGAATTTTTTAAACTGATTTTTAATAGGATATTCTTTTACTAGATTTAATTAGAGATTAATAGAAGTTAATAGAATTAATAGAGTTTTTTATTAGTTTAGAAATTAATAGAATTTTATAGGTTAATCCTCTTTTTTAGGTTTAATTAGGATTTAATAGAGATTAATTAGGTCTTAATCATTTGTTTAGATGTTAATTAGAGGTTATTAGATTTAATTAGGTTAGAATAGTTTTAATTTTCATTTAGGATTTAATTACTGTTTTAATTTTTCGTTTAGCATTAATGGAGATTTTTGATTAGGTTTTAAGTCTTTAATCAGTATTAATCAGTGTTCATTTGCTGTTAATCAGTCCATTAAATTCGTGGGCCCAGCCGTTTGGAGGCCCAGTCCGTCCAGTCCAGGTGTCATCCATATAAGCCCCCACGCGTTTCATTCTGAGGTTCCACTCCATCCACGTTTTCCTTCCTCCATTACGCCACGTTTTCGCCTCACACGCTTCCAGCTCACCCTCTCATTCTGCATGCAGAGCCCCACGTGGCTCTCCCTCTCTCCTCCACATCCACTGCTACGTGGCCTCCGTCCGTTCCATCACTTTGCATACAGCCTCCACGCGTCCCCTCGCCGGATTCTTGGCCGCCGGCCATGCAACATCCTTCGGTCACCATCCCAACTGACTTCGGCCACCATAACTTCCCACCGGCAACACCGCAACCGTCGCCGGAATCTCTAACCACCACCGGAAAACTCAAAAAACACCAGAAATTCATCTTTCCTCCTCCAATCTTCATCCCAACACCACATTCATCATGATTTTTCCAAGATTGCTTGAATCTTCATCACGTGTTCTTCAGCCAAATCCACCGGAAACATCATCAGATCTTCAAACGTTCAACTCTCATCCACAGTTTTCCAGAAAACGCCAAGATCTTCGTCGTGCTTGATGTTCATCACATTCTTCATGAGTTTCCAGATCCATGAACATCTTCACCATCGAGGCTTCAAAACCTCCAAGCGTTTTCGCCCAGAAACACGTCGTGTTCATCGCAAATTCCTCCAACATCAACGCATCCCCAAATTCATCGTCTCCTTCGAGATCTTCAGCAATTCATCGTTCGTCAAGGTCCTTCTCAGAAAGCTTCAAGAACCTCCACGAATCTTCAACGATCATCAGACCTCCAGCAATCTTCTTGCGAGTTCTTCACCAGATTTATTTGGTTCACCATCGTCTTCATAAGTCTGTTCAGAAAGATCTCAAACTCCGTAGATCTTCGCATGCAAACGCCTTCAAAGGTTCTTCATCAATCTTGAAATATCGTCCAGATCTTCATCAACGATTTGGATCCTTCAAGAACCTTACGCCTCCGTTTCAGATCCACATGCATCTTCATCAATTTTCATGTAGTTAGATGATGAGTTTCCCAGATTCAGCATCAAGAATCTTCATCGCCTCGACAATGCGCGGTCGTTGATTATTTCACTGGTGGGTACAAGATGTAGACTGTTTTTGTTTAAGATTTGAAGGAAGATGAAGGTCGTGTTGGAGGTAGAGACGAAGGTGTTTGAACGAAGAGGAGATGGAGAAGAGGTCTGAGCAGAGAAAGGGTGAGGAGAGAAACGGCGCCTGAACCGTGGTGTGGGGGACCTAGGGTTTTTTATGGCTTCTGAGAAGTGAGGGAGGACTGGGTTGCTTAGTGGGCCTCTAGGCCCAACGAGCTCTTTTGTCCGTACACCCTCCATTTTTCTTCTAACACCCTTCCCCCCGTTTTTTGTTGTTGTTTGGTCTGATTGGGCTGGGCCCATCCTTCGCTGATCACACCCTCCGTTTTGGCCACAAACCCCCCTGTCCCCTGTTTGTTATTTTCTTTTATGAATTTGTTTGTTGGGCTGGGCCCCAATTCTGCTTCATTTTTCTGGCTCACACCCCTGGCTGAGCTGATGCACCCCCCTTTGTTTTTTTCATTATTTTCTTTTATAGTCTTTTACTTAGATTTTTTTTAAGAAAAAGAATATGTAATAGAGAAGATGGAAAATATAGTAATATAAAAAAATGATAGTATTTTAATATTTTCTTTTTAGGATATATTTTCTTTTAGGAGTTTCTTTTACGCCTTTTTAGAGGTAGAAATTTTAGAGGTAGAATTAAAGGTCCACTTGTTAGGGAACTATTTTTTTCATTAGATTTTCCATGATAGATGGGTATGTTTTTTTTAGGAGTTTATTTTCCTGTACTTTATCATTGTAACCTTTCCGAATATTAATAAAATGAGATTTGTGCTGTGGTCCCCGAAGTACCCGAACTACGTCGTGCTCTGATTTCTCTGATGAGAATACGTAGGCACAATACTGATGTATTGGCGAGCAAACTTCCCCCGGAGGCACAATACTGATGTATTGGCGGCCACCTTTCCCGTTTTAGCTGTAGGCTGAACTACATCTACTCTGACTTTCTCTGATGAGAATATGTAGGCATAGGATGCGACATCCTAGCGAGCACACTAACAACTAACCTTTTGTTCTCTCGCTGCTGTGCGATCGAGACTTTCCCGCTGACGACTGATGTTATCCTTTTCTCTTGCCCGAGTGCATTTGAGACCAGACCGTAGTTCTAGTTCTCATAGGTTCCCATACCTCGAAACCCGACATACTACGTTCGTTCTACCGCAAACAGGTACACCTAAGTCTCCAATGGTCGAGCAGCGTCCACCTAACTGCTAGAATGCGTACGCTAGTATCGTCAACTTAATCTCTCACCCCCGTGTGATCGAGAACACCCTTGTCTAGCCGTAGTTAGCCTGAACTACGTCTTGCTCTGATTTCTATGATGAGAATACGTAGGCATAAAGCGCGACGCTTTGCCGAGTCATTTTTCTTTTCTGTTTCAGACCAGCCTTGATAGGTAGATAGATAAACCAACTCGTCCAGTAAACACAACAAGCGTGGATCCCATCGAGTACGATGGACGTGAGGGGTGCTAATACCTTCCCCTTGCGTAACCGACTCCCGAACCCAGACAATGGTTGCGACGACCTTGTCTTACCCTTTTTCGTAAGATTTTTCCGATCGTTTCCTTTCCCGTTCTGAGGGATAAATAATGAAAGGTGGTGACTCTTCTGTTGTGCCGGCACCTTATTTTCGCGAAAGCGACAGCGGGCACGGCGACACATGAACTTTATCAGCATAAATCTGGCATTTATGACATCTCTTCGCGAATTTGAAGCAATCCGACTCCATCGTCAGCCAGTAATATCCTGCTCTCAGGATTTTCCTCGTCATAGCATGCCCGCCGGCGTGCGTACCAAATGTGCCTTCATGGACTTCTTCCATGAGCATACTCGCCTCTTTCTCATCTACACATCTGAGTAGCACGAGATCGTGGTTTCTTTTATACAAAACTCCATCAGGATTGAGATAAAAATTTCCAGACAGCCTCCTCAGAGTCTTCTTATCCTGGGTTGACGCTCCCGCAGGATACTCCTTAGTCATAAGGAATGTCTAGATATCATGGAACCATGGCTTGCCATCGGAGGCTTCCTCGATCGCAAAGACGAATGCAGGTCTATCAAGACGAGAAAGGACAATCCTTGGGGCTTCATTCCAAAAATTGACTTGATACATCGAAGCCAACGTGGCTAGGGCATCAGCCATCTGATTCTTAGCCCTGGGCACATGATGGAGTTCCACTCGATCAAAGAACGGAAGCAGCCTTCTGGCGTAATTCATGTACGGCACCAAATTCGATTGACGAGTCTCCCACTCCCCCCTAATCTGGTTGATCACAAGCGCCGAGTCACCATATACATCTAGATTCTTGATTCTCAAATCAATTGCCTCTTCTAGACCCATGATGCATGCTTCGTACTCCGTTTCGTTATTGGTGACCGGAAACGTCAGTCTCGCAGTAAACGGGATGTGGGATCTATGGGGACTCGTGATGATCGCCCCAATGCCACTTCCTTAAGAATTAACCGCCCCGTCAAATATCAATTTCCATTGGGATTTCCTGTCTGGACCCTCGTCGGGCAATGGTTCATCGCAATCCTTCGCTTTGAGAAACATAATATCCTCATCAGGGAATTCAAATTTCATCGGCTGATAATCTTCGATCGGCTGTTCGGCGAGGTATTCAGATAATACACTTCCCTTGATGGCCTTCTGGGAAACGTACTGAATGTCATATTCCGTCAACACTATTTGCAATCTGGAAATCCTGCCCGAAAGCGCTTGTTTCTCGAAGACGTACTTGATCGGATCCATCTTCGAAATTAGCATGGTGGTGTGATTGAGCATGTACTGTCGTAAACGTTTGGCAGCCCAGGCTAGTGCACAACACGTTTTCTCCAGCATCGAGTAACGAGATTCACAATCTGTGAATTTTTTACTCAAGTAGTAAATGGCATGCTCCTTTCTGCCCGTCTCGTCGTGCTGACCGAGAACACACCCCATACTATTCTCAAGAACTGTCAAGTACATGATTAAAGGTCTTTCGGCCACTAGGGGAATCAAGATCGGAGGTTCTTGTAGATACTGTTTTATCTTATCAAATGCCTTCTGGCAATCCTCGTTCCAGATAATCACCTGATTTTTCTTTAGCAGTTTGAACATCGGTTCACACGTGGCTGTGAGCTGAGAGATAAACCTCGCAATGTAGTTTATTCTGCCCAAGAAACCATGAACTTCTTTTTCTGTTTTTGGCGCTGGCATTTCTTGTATGGCTTTTATCTTCGCAGGATCAACCTCAATGCCTCTTTCGCTCACGATAAACCCCAGTAGTTTTCTGGACCGTATTCCGAAAGTACACTTATTAGGATTCAGCCTCAACCTGAACTTCCTAAGCCTCTCAAAAAGCTTCAGCAAATTGACCAGATGTCCTTCCTCCGTTTGGGACTTCGCAATCATGTCATCAACGTAGACTTCAATCTCATGATGAATCATATCATGAAACAAAGTAACCATTGCTCGTTGTTAAGTGGCCCCTGCGTTCTTCAGACCGAAAGGCATTACCTTGTAGCAAAACGTTCCCCAAGGTGTAATAAACGTAGTTTTCTCCATGTCCTCCGACGCCATCTTGATCTGATTGTAACTGGAGAAGCCACCCATGAATGAAAACACAGAGAACTAAGTCTTATTGTCGACCAGCACATCAATATGAGGGAGCGGGAAATCATCTTTAGGGCTCGCCCTATTCAAATCCCGATAATCGACGCACATTCGCACCTTACCGTCCTTCTTCGGTACAGGCACTATGTTGGCGACCCACGGAGGGTAAGTAGTGACCGCTAAGAAGCCAGCATCAAGCTGCTTTTGCACTTCCTCTTTGATCTTAACGGCCATACCTGGTCGCGTCCTTCTAAGCTTCTGCTTAACGGGAGGACAATCTTATCGCAGCGGCAAGTGATGGACCACAATGTCAGTGTCAAGTCCGGGCATATCTTCGTATGACCAAGCAAAGATGTCACTGTACTCTCTCAGCATCTCGACCAATCTCTGCTTGACATCACTCTGCAATGCAGCCCCTATCCTGACGTTCCTGACCAGTTCTTCAGAACCCAGATTCACAATCTCAATCTCTTCTTCGTGAGGCAGAATAACTTTCTCTTCTTGTTTCAACAAGCGGTCCAACTCTTCGGGAAGGTCTTCATCTTCATCAATCTCTTCTTCGGCTTGATAGATCGGGCAATCGAAGTCGAAGTGAGTCGTAGAGGGTCCAGAGTCGATGTCATCTGCTATGTGGATCCTGCAATAACAAGGGTTAAGCTTAAAACAAGGATATGCAGGTTAGCACAAACCCCATTGCCATTTTATTGTTTTTCAAAACAAATATAAAACACGAATAACAGAGATCACAATATTTGGATACGAAGAATAACGCCTTTTGATTTATTGGTAAAATGCATGTACATAATCAAACAAGGCCCTAACAATAAAACCACGATGCCCCGGGTAGGACATAGGGTTGTACAATGATTGGAGGAAGTAAATCATTACTCTTTGCCTGTCACTGGGATGATATCCCTGATGGACTAGTTATTGAGGTTCTCGCCTGATTTGCTTGGCTGGATCCAAGAGTCTAGGTCGCAATCACTGTCTTTGCTGTCTTCAGACACTGCGCTGACACTTTCAAATATCACCCCGCCACTGGTAAACTGGATCGGCCCTTTACCTCGCGACGCACTGTGAGAAGAGGAGGCTTCAGCCGCAGGAGAGTATCCTAACCCGAACTTGTCTTGCTGGTTAGGTATCTCTAGAATTCGCCCCCATCCTGGGGTAGATCCGGCCTGAACAACGGCCCGGGCTTCCTTGAAGGAAGAGAGAGTCATCTCTGGTTTCTCAGTGATTACCGGAGCTACGTTCTTGACTTTAACAGCTTCGAACGCCTGACATAGGGTTTCGTGGATTTCCCCATCCATCTCAACGTACTTGAAGGATGACAAATGGCTCACCATTATATCCTCCTCGCCACATACAGTCACGACACTACCTCCGACAGCGTACTTGAGCTTCTGGTGCAACGTGGAGGTTACGGCGCCAGCAGAATGGATCCATGGCCGGCCTAAGAGACAGCTGTAGGCGGGCATGATGTCCATGATATAGAAGACTGCGTCGAATGTTTCCGGCCCAACTTGGATTGGCAACGTTACCTCTCCAAAGACATGACGTTTGGTTCCATCGAACGCTTTCACAACCAGATCACTGGGTGTGCAAATCAATCCTCGGGTATCTAACTTCATCAATGCTTTCTTCGGAAGAATATTGAGTGACGACCCTGTGTCCACCAACACATGAGACATAATCGTTCCCCTACACTCTATCGAGATGTGCAGGGCACTGTTGTGGTTTCTTCCCTTGGGAGTCAGCTCCAGGTCAGTGAACCCTAACCCGTTTCCAGCATTCACGTGGGCTACGACCCCTTCTAACTGGTTGACCGATATTTCCTGTGGTACATACGTGGCATTCAAGACCTATAATAGTGCGTTGCGATGTGCCTCAAAACACAACAACAAATTCAGGATGGAAATCTTCGAGGGTGTTTGATGGAGATGATCCACGATCTTGTAGTCACTCTTCTTAATCAACCTCATAAACTCTTCAGCGTCTTTAACAATTAAGTCCTTTTCTACCCCACGAGGGGTTTCTTCAACGACTTTACTCTTTCCTTTATCAGTTACATCAGCTTTGTCCGCTTTGTCCGCCACGATCTCAGGTGGAGCAAATACTCTTCTGCTGCGCGTGATTCCGCCAATTCCCACTAGGTTATCCACAGATTGCCCCGAGGGTTCCAATTCTAACTTCTGCCCGTTGCAGTAGACGTCCGCCCCATAATGCCATGGGACATCATTGGTGCTTTCAAAAGGGATCGGCCCACCCTTGGTGATGGTAATCGTGGGCGGTCTGGGTGCAGAAATAGTGATCATCCGGCGAGGGATGGTGATCATGGCAACCTCATCATCTTGCTTCAGCATTATCTCTCCAGATCCACATTCGGCCCTTCAGCTAAACTGCAAGATTCCTTCGGTCATCAGACTCTGAATCCCTTCTATCAACTGTTCACATCCATCAGGACGAGTCGCACAGCCCATACACAGTTCCCCACAGCCCGGAAAGAAGCCTCTTTTCATCAGCTTGGCTTTAACGAAGCTAAGCGGTGTCTTCAGATCCTTGACGTCAGTCAACAAATTCGAGCTCTCGTCCTCAATAATGGCATTCACCCCACCTCCCCTATGATTTGGCATAGGGTTCTTCGTGACATTTGGCACATTATCCGAGAAGTTGATGATTTTAGCATCCACCATGTCTTGCACCTTGTGCTTGAAAGCTTTGTAGTTTTCTATCGTGTGGCCTGGTGCCCCAGAGTGAAACTCGCAAGTCGCATTCGCATCATAACCTGGCGGAGGTGCCCCTGTCAAGGGAGCCAAGGTTCTCTTCTGGATTAGCTATAACTGAAGCAGAGTTTGTAACAGTTGAGCATAAGACATAGGCGGCGTTTCAAGGTGACGACTCGATAGAGGTGCCCTGTTCTGATACTTTCTGTACCCTTGCTGATTCGGCTGCTGCTGCTGCTGTGGCTGTTGGACCGTGGGGATGGTTATGCTGGCCACCTGCTGGTGCTGGCCTTTGCCTTTCCTTCGAGCGTTGGACACAGCGCTCGTCTCTCCTTCCCGCCTTTTGCCATCATATGGTTTCTTTCCTTCTTCAGCTGAGGATAGATCACCTTGAATTTTCCCCAGTTTGATCCCATTTTCAACGTGCTCACCCGTGATAATGAGATCTAAGAAGCTTCCAAACATACTGCTGACCAATTTCTCATAATAAACCCCTGGGAGGGTGGCTACGAACATTTCAACAAGCTCCCGTTCAACCATCGGCGGCTGAACTCTAGCTGCCAATTCACGCCACCGCTGGGCGTATTCCTTGAACCCTTCGTTGTTCCTCTGTGACAAATTCTGCAGTTGGACCCGGTTCGGCGCCAAGTCGCTGTTATATTGGTAGTGGTGCACGAATGCTTCAGCAAGTTCCTTCCACGTGCACACACTGGTGGGCTCCAGACTCATGTACCATTCCAAGGATGGCCCGGACAAGCTATCCTGGAAGAAGTGCATCAGCAGCTTCTCGTCTTCAGAGTGAGCGGACATTTTCCGGTAGTATGATCTCAGGTGGACGCGAGGGCAAGTGGTGCCCTTGTACTTCTCAAAGTCGGGTACCTTGAACTTGGGAGGCACCTTGAAATCAGCAATCAGTCCCAACTTGCACATGTCGACACCCATAGTGTTCAGGTTCTCGAAATTCCTCATCTTGTCCTCGAGTGCTTTAAACCTCAGACGTGCTTCAGCAGTCAGCTCTCCTTCAGCACCTTTCTGTGAGAGCACATCGTCTTGACGGTCTTCTAACCATGGCTGAGGCCCATACAGATTTCCAACACCTGTGTTGCCGTTGCCCAGCCCAACATTGACATTAGCTTCGAAATTCCCATTACCGACGCCAGTCGTATTACCATTGAGCCCCATGTTAGCGATCATATTGCCGTTGGCACTACCGTTCCCCCCAGTCACGGGGACGCCATTCTGAGGAGTTTCAACGGGTGGAGGGGTTGGAACGGTCCCACCATGGAGTACACCATTGATGTCAACCCTTGAAATCAGAGGCTGGACCAAGGTTCTGAGCTGGTCCTGGCCGTTGGCAACCACTTGCATGAGCTCCATGAAGCAGTCCATCCTCTCTCGGAGTTCTTGAACGTCAGTCTGCACTTGCTCCATAGCTCTAGCTCAATTTGCTTTGGTCGGATAGCGGTGGATTGGCCTTTGATCAATCCTGGAACAACCTGCATACACAAAGGGTTAGAAAAACGACAAAGTGCTCGTTATGCATATGTTTCATGCAAATGCAAACGTGTGTCTGTGCGTTAGGGAGATATCCCCCTGATCCTAGTGCCTGAGTGCCAGTGCTGATAATAAGAAGTCCGAGTCCAGTCATGGAAATAACATCTCATATATATAAAGAAAGCCCATCAAGGCGGTACACAACGTCACTGAGTACAAGCTGAATCAACAGCATGACCTCAACCAACAAGCCTGGTGATGGTCAGCATACAACAATGATCAACACAAAAGGATTACAAATAGTCAAGCACGACCACGGGCGCGAAACTCTTCTAACATATCCCTCATTTCTGGATGATCAGGTTGAGTGAGCAACCCTTCGACGAGTAACTCCCTCTGCATAATGGTGTATTGAAGACCTTCAACTGAGTCTTCCCATGCTCCTTCTCCGAAACAGTCTTCTAACTTCCGCTTCTTGGATTCAAACGTCAGTTTGTGCTCCTTCAGGTTAGCAAGAGCCTTGTTGAGCAGGCCTTCAGCGGCATATCTGCGAGCGGTTTCTTCATCAAACCTCTTCTCACTAGCCTTCACCTGGGCTTTCAGCTTGGAGATCTGTTGCTTCAGCTTATCCTCCCGTTCTTTGTCGTTGGCTAGGGTGGCCTTCCAATGCTGATTAAACTTGGATATTCTTCGATACGCTTCATCCAAGTGCTGCTTCTTAGTGGCCAGTACATGATTGACAGCTTTGAAGTCTCGACCCAAGCGCTCACGCTCAGCTATCTGCTTAGTCAAATCCGTCCCTAACTGGTTCACCAGCTCTGTTTGCCTCTTGAAGGAATGAACGACTTCACTTCTCTCGCTTCTGAGTTGAGCCAATTCTTTCTCCAGTTCTTCATTTGCCTTTTTCAGCTCATCTCTCTCAGCTAACACCTGATTATGCTGCTGAATAAGCACGGTGGTAGGCTCTTCAATTACTGGAGGGCTTTCTGGCTTGGCAGGAGGAAACGACATCCCTATAGCATCTGCTCTGGCTCTGATCCAACTCACATACGGAGCGTAGGCTTGGCTATTACTTTTCCCCAGCAATGGTTTTCCTCGCTTACTGATACCATTCCAAGCGTGCTGAAGCTTAGATAACACATCCCCTTCTAGAAGACCAGTGAGGTACAGAGATTCCTGCACCTCTTCGTCCTTCGGCGGAGCTCTCAAGGCATAAGAAAACTGTCGGACTAGCAGAGATGGATTATAGTTTATACAGCCCTTCCTGCCTATCAAAGGCACATTCGGAAACCCACTGCAGTTGAAGATAATCTCGGTACCCAACCTACTTAATATCCTCCACTGACAGACTCATCAAACGCTCAGGCCACTCAGCTGTGGCTGCAGACGAAACAAAGGGACCCTTCTTGGGTAGGTGACTATCAAGCCATCTATAGAGCAGAGGCACACAGCACGAGACATTCTTGCCCCTTCTGTTCTCGTTTTTGTAGTGGACGGAATGATAGACATCTCCTATCAAGGTAGGGACTGGATTCCCTGATGCAAAGATGTGGAAGGCGTCGAAGTCTACAAAGTCAGGCATATTGGGGAACAAAATGATGCCATATATGCACAGAGCAAAAATGGCGTTGAACACGACCCAACATCTGTCTTTGGCGCACTGCTGAACCTTTCCCACTAAGAACTGCAAGGAGAAACCGGGAACCCTGTTCCAACTAGACAAGACCAACTCGGAGGCATCTAGATGAAGGGAAGGAGCTAGACTAGCCAGATTAGGCTCAGCATCCATATGAACAAAAGGCATCTGACTCTTGATAGGAAAACCTAAAAAATCAACATACTCCTTTAGTGTGGGTGCGAGAATAAAGACCTGGAAAGTAAAGCATCTCAAAGAAGGATCGTAGAACTGCAGCAGGGCGTGCAACCCATTCAGATCAAACACAGAGGGTTTACGAACCAGGCTGAGCAGTTTACTGTAAGACTTTCTGAATTCATCTCTCACAGAATCATCTGCCAAAGCAATCAAACCATTCAGCTGAACAACATCAGGAGTGGGGAGCTTGTAGGCCACAGTCTTCCTCAGAGAACCCATAGTAGCACAATAGAAGGCAAGAAAACCTGAACCGGGGGAAACGGTACCTGCAACACATACACACGTTAATGAAATGCAAATGGGTATGCAAAGCAATGTAAAATGCAATCATGTAGCAGGAGATTAAGACAACCGTGCTGTTGAGGAGATGAAGGTGAAGATTCTGTATCAACAAAACCATAATACTGCTCTGTCAAGAACAACCATATCTCAGATGAGAAGAAAACCCTGATATCAGACTATAAATTCTGCTCTGTCAAGAACACACACACATCTGATAATAAGGACCTCTGATACAGGACCCTAAATCCGCTCAATCAAGAACAAACATACATTTGACAATAAGAACCTCTGATCCCAACCAAACTTATTCACTATCAAGAAAACCAGGTAGTCTGAAGGTTAAGGTTTCCTGCAACAAACCCGACCCTTCTCACAGGTATGGACCTAAACTGACACAAGTTCGGCATCCTATGCGGTCATCAGCGTCACAGACATTCAAGAGGGGTGGTACGATACCCAGAAGGTGTGGCATCACCATCTCCTGAAGCGGCCTCACTCAGCTGAATTCCAAATGATCGGTCCCCAGAGTCGACAATCCTCCAAACCAACAACCCCTCAGGCCCAAAGGGCCGGAAAAGAAGTCAACCGGGAGAACCTCGTCTGAGCGTGGATTTCATGAGACACTAGTCCCTGCAAAGCAAGCACGCGCCCACTAATTTCCACAACTAATGCTAAGTACACTCAAGCCTGGGTCTGGCTTCTCACTCATCAGAATGCCCCTCCTACAACAGCACAGATAATCATATCATACTGAAAATAAAGATGCGGGAAATAAAATGCGATAAACAAACATAACCCAATAAGTAATCATACAAGCGCTAGGAATGACTCTCGCAGGGGACGTTGGATCCCCAAACTGACTCGCATAAGGGACGCTGGATCCCAGGAAACTATCAAGTCCCCAGTAGAGTCGCCAGCTGTCGCTACCGCGAAAATAAGGTGCCGACAAAACAGAAGAGTCGCCACCTTTCGTTATTTATCCCTCAAAACGGGAAAGGAAACGATCAGAAAAACCTGACGAAAAGGTATAAGACAAGGTCATCGCAACTATTGTCTGGGTTCGGGAGTCGGTTACGCAAGGGGAAGGTATTAGCACCCCTCACGTCCATCGTACTCGATGGGATCCACGCTTGCTGTGTTTACTGGACGAGTTTGTTTACTATCTACCTATCAAGGCTGGTCTGAAAAGAAAAGAAAATGACTCGGCAAAGCGTCGCGCTTTATGCCTACGTATTCTCATCAGAGAATGAGAAATCAGACTCAACGTAGTTCAACTAACTACGGGTTACGAGGAAGGTGGCTCGCCAATACATCAGTATTGTGCCTACGTACCCTCAACAGATATGAGAGATCAGAGCTTACGTAGTTCAGGATAATACGGATTACGGGGATTCAGATTCATCTGTTTTTCGAGTAGGGTTAACAAACAGTTCCAGCAGTTTGGCGTATGCAACTCGACCTTTGGAGACTTAGGCGTTACCGTTTGCGGTAGAACTGGGAGTTAACGACACTCTTTTCTTTAGAAAAGCTTCCTTTGAATTATGGGCCCACGGGGCAAAAAGGTTTGAAGTTTGTTTTCTGTCTTTTACGGAAGAAGTGTTTTTTATGGATGTTTGCAACCAATATCACACTAGAGACTATGACCTGAGAGTGAATGCGTCACATGTCACCCAAAGGGTGCCATACTAAACATCCAAATCATTATAAGGAAGCCCTCTAACAATCCTTTATCAAGTAGCTTAAGGCTCGTAACGTACGACGTCAGCTAACCTTTATTACTGTCTTTTAATTTGTTTTGAGATGAGAAGAGAACGAACAAGTTCAACTAAGGGGGGACTATCAAGTCCTAATGTTGTCATGCCAAGGATTCATCCTATGGTTGAGGTTTGAAACAGGGATCTCCTAGATGTTATCATGCATAGGTTTCAACCTAAAGTCCTAATCGTCACTTCCTTATCAAAGAAAGTGAGATCCCTAGGGGATCATGTCAATGATAAATAGAAACAGGTAAAGCATCAGCTTAAACAGTAAGCAGTAAACGACCGTAAAATGCATGCAATGCAAGTGAGGGAGGAAATGTGTGTGGGACATCAGCCTCCACAAGCTCATCTCAACCTCAAGCCAGATATGAATAACTTCAATCATGAAGGAGAAATAAAATTCCATCAAGCAAATTACAAACCACATAGGCAAGGGAGCAGGGCTCTACCAAATACCAGCAAGCAAAGCCATACAGTAAAAATACAAGCAGAGGGAGCAACTCAACCTCTAGTGCAATCATGCTCCTAGCTTAAATCAAACTAAACATGAACTTATTCTAATGCATCAAGCAAATCAAACAAGTCACGTCAATACAGTTGCACAGAAAGTAAACAGACAGGAAAGAAAGCAGATCAACAGCTTCCCCAGCTTCACAGCAAAGTACTCCTCTGACCTCAGTTCAGTCCTCAATCTTCAACTGCTCTTCAGGGCTATCATCTTCAATAGCAAATATCAACTTACTTCTTCAAGCTTCTAATACATCAAACATGAGTATCAACTTGTTCTTTCTTCTTCAAGCCTCAGCCCCAAAGTGGACTCCACCTTCAGGCTTCAATCCCCATTGTAAGTATCAACTTGTTCCTTCAGGCACTCCAAGCATTGCACTCACAAGTATCAACTTGCTTTCCAACCTCAAGCTTCAGCTTCTTCATTCAATCTTCAATGGATTCCCCTCACAAGTGTCAACTTATTCTTCTGGACCTTCAAGCTTCAGCTCCAAAGGTAGTCTTCAAACACAGAGAAATATCAACTCCTATCCTCTTCAGTATTCTTCAAGCAAGGAACTCCATCCTCTAGCAAGGGAGAAAGATTCATCTAACAAGATCAAAGTTTGGATGATTGATAGCAGAGTGAAGACCAAAGGTCACCACTAAGCATCCCATCATCAGAGAAAGGGACCCTCAAAAGTTCTACCAACTTGTAAAGAGCCACACATCCTACCAAAGGAGGGATGAGGCCTTTACAAAGGGACCTTACATCATAGGGAAGAATGGAATTTATCAACATCTTCCATGTTTATGAAGGAAGAGAATCTATCTAGAAGCTCTGCCTACAAACCCTAATCTTAACACCTAATCAACACTACACCAAAAGAAGGGGAGATCTTCACATCCAAACTTCTTTAAGCATTCCATGGTAGCCCAAACTTGTCTTCAACATCATCCAAGAGCAAGAGAGACAAAACCCTAATCTAAGGGAACTAAAGAAGTCATCCTAGTTGGATTAGTGCATTAGAATCATCCAAAGTTAACACCTAAACTAAAATCAAACAAAAATAGTAAACTACCTTGTAAATTCCTACGAAAATTCCTAAGGGACCCTAATTCAATCATGAATCTACCATACAAAATTCAGAGGTTGAATCATCCACCAAGTTCTAGATATAAAACCTAAATCATAAGATATTAACCATAAACCCTAAAAATGGAGCTCTCAAAGGTTTCAACCTAAAACTACCACTTACATTCATCAAAAAAATGTGAGAAAAATCTAGGGGGAACATGCATATCTATGCTAGCTACACACAAAAAATCAGGGCAAGAATCATCATCACATGATCAAACCAAATTCAACAAAATCAAGTATCAACCATGATTATTTTAATATCAATTAAAATTCAAAAATGAACATAAAATCAAAAAATGCATGAAATGCTAATATTTTTTATCTAAAAAAACCTAGATTCAATCATGAATCAATGGAAAAAATAATGGAATTAATTGAGTCATTTTTCAATTTTTGATGGATTATTCAATAAACCATATGAAATGAAGAAATTAAAAGAAAATAATGAGAAATTAGTAGGCGCGTGGTTTGAATAGCATATTTTTCCAGTTCATTTCAATGTTGGGCCCAAAAGGGGGGTGGTGATATCAATGTTGCACTGAGCCCACCCAGATTACTTAAATGAAACGCTGCGTTCAAGTAACTCAGAGTCCTTCACAAAAGTTAGATCACTCGTGGTCGTTGGATCCTTCCTAGGTCAAAGTCTTTAGCCCATATCCAATGGCTACCTAGTCGTCTTCTTCCTTTTGAATGTTGGAGGGAAAGAAACCATGGAACTTCAGAGCTTCAACTCCATCTTCCCCAAATCGTACTTCATCAATACTCCATCAAAACTCTCACATGAATACACTAATCCACTCCATTTTTCCCACTGAATCTAACCATGCTAATCAATAACATTGAAACTCATCCTAACTCAAATCACGATTAAAATCTCAAAAATCACTCAAAGATCAAATCTCACCAAACTTAAAATTATGGTGTCTAACATCATCACCATGCTTTACTGAGTTGATCTAGCTATCAAATTAAGACTAACTCTCAAGAATCACCAAGATATCAGCATGAACAGAATTTGAGTCATCTCCCTAATTGTCTCCAAACCTAGCCAATTGCTACCAGAAAGCTTCTACTAACAATCTACATCACATCTAAACTAACAATTCCTATTGATTATGCTTAAATTAAGTTGCACGATGAAAAGTACATACCTGCAAATTCTTGATGAACAGAGTGGTTAAATCTTCAAATCAACCTTCAATAAGCTCCAGATTCCTTCACTAGCATCCAATCAACCTTCTGTATGCAAAGAAATGAGCTGAGACCTCGTGGATTCTTGAACCCGATTCTGAGTTGCAAGCTTCAAAATCCAATGGCCAACTCACGATTCTTCCACAGTTGTGCCTTGAATTCAATCTGGGATCAACCACTAACACTAGAGCAAGCTATCGGGAGCAAAAGAATGGATTGAAATTGATCCAAACCTTGTAACAGAATTGGATTTTCAAGAAGAAATTTCAAAGTTCAATCTCACTATCCTCCCTCAATTCTCACCAACCTTGGCTCTGAATCACTTCATACGTTTATATAGGACATGAATGAATGATCTAGAAAGTTCTGGATCAATCTAATGAGAATTTCAATATCTCATGTCATGGAAAATTCAATCTCATGCCATCCTCATACCAGTCCTTGCAGCAGCTTGTATTCACTATGCTCTTCATCCAAATTCTCCTCACATGAGATTATGAAGGTATTTGAATGTGTTAGCACCTTGGTTTTGCACTTGTGTGTAGTTTGGCTTATGTAACTTAAGTCTTAAGTAACAAAATGCAACTACATGATTTTGACCTCAAATGAGAAAAGTGCCATTGCCATTGTCTTTAAAATGCATTTTACAATCAAAATGACATATAGGTTTGTCTCATTTGGTCACCAAATGAAAAATCACAAATTTGGTCCTTTTAATGAACTTTAATTCTTCCATTTTAAGCCCATTTTGCAATTTTGAGTTACAAGCAATTCCAACCTCTTATGACCACTTGGCTAGCCTTAAAACATCATTTTGAACAAGTTTGATGTTGAACATTTTCCCATTTGAAACTTGCAAATAGGAATTATGGACTTATGATTGAAATGACCTATAATCTCCAAATGTCCAAAATACCCTTGACTTGTCAAAGCCATAACTTGAGTTCTACAAATCCTATCAAGGACTTCTAGTACTATCTAGAAAGCTAAGAGGATACGGAACAACATTCATGTTGACCAAAAGTTCATAGGAATCATCCTTCTAGGGAAAAAGTTTCATGCAAGTTGGGTAACTTTCAAGCTCCAAATTCACATTCCTCAGATGACTTGTAACTTGTCTGAGCCATAACTTGAGTTCTACAAATCCTATCAAGGACTTCTAGCACTCAAATTAAAGCTAAGATCATGCTCTACAACAATCATGTTGGGGGTAAGATGAGATGACAATCACATCTTGAGATAAATTTCCTTGAAGATAGGGGTCAAACTAGGAGATTTTACACTGTCAAGCCTTAGAAACCCTAGCTTGAAACTTCTCAAACTCTTCAATCATGATGAGTTAGCCTTGGAATCATCCTTATAACATCTCAATGCATAAATCCATGATCACATGGCTCTTGGATTAGGTCTCAACCTTCTCCAAATCATCAGTTGACTTAGGGTTGACCCAGTCAAACCCTAACTGCACCAATCATGGTTGAGTCTTCTTAAACTTGCACAATGACCTGCCTAGGCCTCAAAGTGATCTTCAACACTTCTCATGAGCTCTCTCAAGACCTCAAGTCTAACTTCATGGATTCAGAATCATCTGATGACTTTCCACAACTTTCAAGTTAGGAGACCTACACACTTGGCTTCAATCACTCTCTCTGAGGATCTTCCAACTTCTCTGACTAGGATATCAACCCTTGAACACTTGAATGTCATTCTTAGCTTACTTCAAACTCTTGTGTAGCTCTTAATTGGTAATCATACCTCTTGATCTCCTGCATACATGTCCATGAAATGCAAATGATAATGCTAATGTGAATGAAATGAAACACAAGCTAGGTAAAGAAAAATTGGTCAAATTTTGGGGTGCAACAGAGCCTGAACGCTCAACGTAATAACCGGAGTCTGGATACTCAACGAAAATGACCGGAGCCCGAACGCTCAACGTAATAACCGGAGTCTGGATACTCAAAGAAAATGACTAGACCATGAACGCTCAACTTAATAACTGGAGTTTGGATACTCAACGAAACTGACCGGAGCCTGAACGCTCAACGTAATAACCGGAGTCTGGATACTCAACAAAAATGACCGGAGCCTTAACGATCAACGTAATAACCGGAGTCTAGATACATAACGAAACTGACCGGAGCGTGAGTGCTCAACATAATATTCGGAGTCTAGATACTCAACGAAACTGACCGGAGCCGAACGCTCAACATAATAACCGGAGTCTGGATACCCAACAAAACTGAATGGAGCCTGAACGCTCAACTTAATAACCAGAGTATGGATACTCAACGAAACTGACCGGAGCCTGAACGCTCAACGTAATAACCAGAGTCTGGATACTCAAAGAAAATGACCAGAGCCCGAAAACTCAACATAATAACCGGAGTCTGGATACTCAAAGAAAATGACCAGAGCATGAACGATCAACTTAATAACCGGAGTT
>CAWUDS030000742.1:0-50949 GCA_963859935.3 Lathyrus sativus
CGCTCAACGTAATAACCGGAGTCTGGATACCCAACGAAAATGACCAGAGCCTGAACGCTCAATGTAATAACTGGAGTCTAGATACTCAACGAAACTGACCGGAGCCTGAACGATCAACGTAATGACCGGAGCCTGAACGCTCAACATAATAATTGGAGTCTGGATACTCAACAAAACTGACCGGAGCCTTAACGACCAACGTAATGACCGGAGCCTGAACACTCAACGTAATAACCAGGGTCTGGATACTTAATGGAAATGATCGGAGCCTGAATGCTCAACTTAATAACCGGACTCTGGATACTCAACGAAACTGACCGGAGCTTGAACGCTCAACGTAATAACCAGAGTCTGGATACCCAACCAAAATGACCGGAGCCCAAACGCTCAACGTAATAACCGGAGTCTAGATACTCAAAGAAAATGACCAGAGCATGAATGCTCAACTTAATAACTGGAGTTTGGATACTCAACGAAACTGACCGGAGCCTGAACGCTCAACATAATAATCGGAGTCTGGATACCCAACAAAACTGAATGGAGCCTGAAGGCTAAACTTAATAACCGGAGTCTGGATACTCAACGAAACTGACCGGAGCCTAAACGCTCAACGTAATAACCGGAGTCTGGATACTCAACGAAAATGACCAGAGCCCGAACGCTCAACATAATAACCGGAGTTTGGATACTCAAAGAAAATGACTGGAGCATGAGCGCTCGACTTAATAACCGGATTTTGGATACTCAACGAAACTGACCGGAACCTGAACGCTCAACGTAATAACCGAAGTCTGGATACTCAACAAAAATGACCGGAGCCTTAACGCTCAACATAATAACCAGAGTCTGGATACCCAACGAAACTGACCAGAGCCTGAATGCTCAACGTAATAACTGGAGTCTGGATACTCAACGAAATTGACCGGAGCCTGAACGACCAATGTAATGACCGTAGCCTGAACGCTCAACGTAATAACTCGAGTCTGGATACTCAACGAAACTGACCGGAGCCTGAACGACCAACGTAATAACCGGAGTCTGGATACTCAACAAAACTGACCGGAGCGTGAGTGCTCAACGTAATAACCGGAGTCTGGATACCAAACAAAACGGAATGGAGCCTAAACGCTCAACTTAATAACCGGAGTCTGGATACTCAATGAAACTGATCGGAGCCTGAACGCTAAACGTAATAACCGGAGTTTGGATACCAAACAAATCTGAATGGAGCCTAAACGCTCAACTTAATAACCGGATTCTGGATACTCAACGAAACTGACCAGAGCCTGAACGGTCAACGTAATAACCGGAGTCTGGATACTCAACGAAAATGACTGGAGCCCGAACGCTCAACGTAATAACCGGTGTCTGGATACTCAAAGAAAATAACCAGAGCATGAACGCTCAACTTAATAACTGGAGTTTGGATACTCAACGAAACTGACCGGAGCCTGAACGCTCAACGTAATAACCGGAGTCTGGATACTCAACAAATATGACCGGAGCCTTTACGCTCAACGTAATAACCGGAGTCTGGATACCTAACGAAACTGATCGGAGCGTGAGTGCTCAACGTAATATCCGGAGTCTGGATACTCAACGAAACTGACCGGAGCCTGAACGCTCAACGTAATAACCGAAGTTTGGATACCCAACAAAATTGAATGGAGCCTGAACGCTCAACTTAATAACCGGAGTCTGGATACTCAACGAAACTGACCGAAGCCTGAACGCTCAACGTAATAACCGGAGTCTGGATACTCAACGAAAATGACAAGAGCCCGAAAACTCAACATAATAACCGGTGTCTGGATACTCAAAGAAAATGACCTGAGCATGAACGCTCAACTTAATAACCGGAGTTTGGATACTCAACGAAACTGACCTGAACCTGAACGCTCAATGTAATAACCGAAGTCTGGATACTCAACAAAAATGACCGGAGCCTTAACGCTCAACGTAATAACTAGAGTCTGGATACCCAACGAAACTGACCAGAGCCTGAACGCTCAATGTAATAACTGGAGTCTAGATACTCAACGAAACTGACCGGAGCCTGAACGATCAACGTAATGACCGGAGCCTAAACGCTCAACATAATAACTGGAGTCTGGATACTCAACGAAACTGACCGGAGCCTGAACGACCAACGTAATGACCGGATCCTGAACACTCAACGTAATAACCAGAGTCTGGATACTCAATGGAAATGACTGGAGCCTGAATGCTCAACTTAATAACCGGAGTCTAGATACTCAACGAAACTGACCGGAGCCTGAACGCTCAACATAATGACCAGAGTCTGGATACCCAACGAAACTGACCGGAGCGTGAGTGCTCAACGTACTAACCGGAGTCTGGATACTCAATAAAAATGACCAGAGCCTTAACGCTCAACGTAATAACCGGAGTCTGGATACCCAACGAAACTGATCGGAGCGTGAGTGCTCAACGTAATAACCAGAGTCTGGATACTCAAAACTGACCGGAGCCTGAACGCTCAACGAGATAACCGGAGTCTGGATACTCAACAAAAATGACCGGAGCTCGAATGCTCAAGGTAATAATCGGAGCCTGGATACTCAACAAAAATGACCGGAGTCTGAACGCACAACGTAATAACCGGAGTCTGGATACACAACGAAACTGACCGGAGCGTGAGTGCTCAACGTAATAACCGGAGTCTGGATACCCAACAAAACAGAATGGAGCCTAAACGCTCAACTTAATAACCGGAGTCTGGATACTCAACGAAACTGATCGGAGCCTGAACGCTAAACGTAATAACCGGAGTCTGGATACCAAACAAATCTAAATGGAGCCTAAACGCTCAACTTAATAACCGGATTCTGGATACTCAACGAAACTGACCGTAGCCTGAACGGTCAACGTAATAACCGGAGTCTGGATACTCAACGAAAATGACCGGAGCCCGAACGCTCAACGTAATAACCGGAGTCTGAATACTCAAAGAAAATGACCGGAGCATGAACGCTCAACTTAATAACCGGATTTTGGATACTCAACGAAACTGACCGGAACCTGAACGCTCAACGTAATAACCGAAGTCTGGATACTCAACAAAAATGACCGGAGCCTTAACGCTCAACATAATAACCGGAGTTTGGATACCCAACAAAACTGACCAGAGCCTGAATGCTCAACGTAATAACTGGAGTCTGGATACTCAACGAAATTGACTGGAGCCTGAACGATCAACGTAATGACCGTAGCCTGAACGCTCAACGTAATAACTGGGGTCTGGATACTCAACGAAACGGACCGGAGCCTGAACGACCAACGTAATGATCGGGGCTTGAACACTCCACGTAATAACCAGAGTCTGGATACTCAATGGAAATGACCGGAGCCTGAATGCTCAACTCAATAACCGGAGTCTGGATACTCAACGAAACTGACCGGAGCCTGAACGCTCAACATAATGACCAGAGTCTTGATACCTAACGAAACAGACCGGAGGGTGAGTGCTCAACGTAATAACCGGAGTCAGGATACTCAACAAAAATGACCAGAGCCTGAACGCTCAACGTAATAACCGGAGTCTGGATACCCAACGAAACTGATCGGAGCGTGAGTGCTCAACGTAATAACCAGAGTCTGGATACTCAACGAAACTGACTGGAGCCTGAAAGCTCAACGTGATAACCGGAGTCTGGATACTCAACGAAAATGACCGGAGCTCGAACGCTCAAGGTAATAACCGGAGCCTGGATACTCAACAAAAATGACCGGAGCCTGAACGCTCAACGTAATAACCGGAGTCTGGATACACAACGAAACTGACCGGAGCGTGAGTGCTCAACGTAATAACCGGAGTCTGGATACCCAACAAAACAGAATGGAGCCTAAACGCTAAACTTAATAACCGGAGTCTGGATACTCAACGAAACTGATCGGAGCCTGAACGCTAAACGTAATAACCGAAGTCTGGATACCAAACAAATCTGAATGGAGCCTAATCGCTCAACTTAATAACCGGATTCTGGATACTCAACGAAACTGACCTGAGCCTGAACGGTCAACGTAATAACCGGAGTCTGGATACTCAACGAAAATGACTGGAGCCCGAACGCTCAACGTAATAACCGGAGTCTGGATACTCAATGAAAATAACCAGAGCATGAACGCTCAACTTAATAACTGGAGTTTGGATACTCAACGAAACTGACCGGAGCCTGAACGCTCAACGTAATAACCGGAGTCTGGATACTCAACAAATATGACCGGAGCCTTAACGCTCAACGTAATAACCGGAGTCTGGATACCTAACGAAACTGATCGGAGCGTGAGTGCTCAACGTAATATCCGGAGTCTGGATACTCAACGAAACTGACCGGAGCCTGAACGCTCAACGTAGTAACCGAAGTCTAGATACCCAACAAAACTGAATGGAGCCTGAACGCTCAACTTAATAACCGGAGTCTGGATACTCAACGAAACTGACCGAAGCCTGAACGCTCAACGTAATAACCGGAGTCTGGATACTCAACGAAAATGACAAGAGCCCGAAAACTCAACATAATAACCGGTGTCTGGATACTCAAAGAAAATGACCTGAGCATGAACGCTCAACTTAATAACCGGAGTTTGGATACTCAACGAAACTGACCTGAACCTGAACGCTCAATGTAATAACCGAAGTCTGGATACTCAACAAAAATGACCGGAGCCTTAACGCTCAACGTAATAACTAGAGTCTGGATACCCAACGAAACTGACCAGAGCCTGAACGCTCAATGTAATAACTGGAGTCTAGATACTCAACGAAACTGACCGGAGCCTGAACGATCAACGTAATGACCGGAGCCTGAACGCTCAACATAATAACTGGAGTCTGGATACTCAACGAAACTGACCGGAGCCTGAACGACCAACGTAATGACCGAATCCTGAACACTCAACGTAATAACCAGAGTCTGGATACTCAATGGAAATGACTGGAGCCTGAATGCTCAACTTAATAACCGGAGTCTGGATACTCAACGAAACTGACCGGAGCCTGAACGCTCAACATAATGACATAGTCTGGATACCCAACGAAACTGACCGGAGCGTGAGTGCTCAACGTACTAACCGGAGTCTGGATACTCAATAAAAATGACCAGAGCCTTAACGCTCAACGTAATAACCGGAGTCTGGATACCCAACGAAACTGATCGGAGCGTGAGTGCTCAACGTAATAACCAGAGTCTGGATACTCAAAACTGACCGGAGCCTGAACGCTCAACGAGATAACCGGAGTCTGGATACTCAACAAAAACGACCGGAGCTCGAATGCTCAAGGTAATAACCGGAGCCTGGATACTCAACAAAAATGACCGGAGCCTGAACGCTCAACGTAATAACCGGAGTCTGGATACATAATGAAACTGACCGGAGCGTGAGTGCTTAAAGTAATAACCGGAGTCTGGATACCCAACAAAACAGAATGGAGCCTAAACGCTCAACTTAATAACCGGAGTCTGGATACTCAACGAAACTGATCGGAGCCTGAATGCTAAACGTAATAACCGGAGTCTGGATACCAAACAAATCTGAATGGAGCCTAAACGCTCAACTTAATAATCGGATTCTGGATACTCAACGAAACTGACCGTAGCCTGAACGGTCAACGTAATAACCGGAGTCTGTATACTCAACGAAAATGACCGGAGCCCGAACGCTCAACGTAATAACCGGAGTCTAGATACTCAACGAAACTGACCGGAGCCTGAACGCTCAACATAATGACCAGAGTCTGGATACCCAACGAAACTGACCGGAGCGTGAGTGCTCAACGTACTAACCGGAGTCTGGATACTCAATAAAAATGACCAGAGCCTTAACGCTCAACATAATAACCGGAGTCTGGATACCCAACGAAACTGACCAGAGCCTGAATGCTCAACGTAATAACTGGAGTCTGGATACTCAACGAAATTGACTGGAGCCTGAACGATCAACGTAATGACCGTAGCCTGAACGCTCAATGTAATAACTGGAGTCTGGATACTCAACGAAACTGACCGGAGCCTGAACGACCAACGTAATGATCGGAGCTTGAACACTCCACGTAATAACCAGAGTCTGGATACTCAATGGAAATGACCGGAGCCTGAATGCTCAACTCAATAACCGGAGTCTGGATACTCAACAAAACTGACCGGAGCCTGAACGCTCAACATAATGACCAGAGTCGTGATACCTAACGAAACTGACCGGAGGGTGAGTGCTCAACGTAATAACCGGAGTCTGGATACTCAACAAAAATGACCAGAGCCTGAACGCTCAACGTAATAACCGGAGACTGGATACCCAACTAAACTGATCGGAGCGTGAGTGCTCAACGTAATAACCAGAGTCTGGATACTCAACGAAACTGACTGGAGCCTGAACGCTCAACGTGATAACCGGAGTCTGGATACTCAACGAAAATGACCGGAGCTCGAACGCTCAAGGTAATAACCGGAGCCTGGATACTCAACAAAAATGACTGGAGCCTGAACGCTCAACGTAATAACCGGAGTCTGGATACACAACGAAACTGACCGGAGCGTGAGTGCTCAACGTAATAACCGGAGTCTGGATACCCAACAAAATAGAATGGAGCCTAAACGCTCAACTTAATAACCGGAGTCTGGATACTCAACGAAACTGATCGGAGCCTGAACGCTAAACGTAATAACCGGAGTCTGGATACCAAACAAATCTAAATGGAGCCTAAACGCTCAACTTAATAACCGGATTCTGGATACTCAACGAAACTGACCGGAGCCTGAACGGTCAACGTAATAACCGGAGTCTGGATACTCAACGAAAATGACTGGGGCCCGAACGCTCAACGTAATAACCGGAGTCTGGATACTCAAAGAAAATAACCAGAGCATGAACACTCAACTTAATAACTGGAGTTTGGATACTCAACGAAACTGACCGGAGCCTGAACGCTCAACGTAATAACCGGAGTCTGGATACTCAACAAATATGACCGGAGCCTTAACGCTCAACGTAATAACCGGAGTCTGGATACCTAATGAAACTGATCGGAGCGTGAGTGCTCAACGTAATATCCGGAGTCTGGATACTCAACGAAACTGACCGGAGACTGAACGCTCAACGTAATAACCGAAGTCTGGATACCCAACAAAACTGAATGGAGCCTGAACGCTCAACTTAATAACCGGAGTCTGGATACTCAACGAAACTGACCGAAGCCTGAACGCTCAACGTAATAACCGGAGTCTGGATACTCAACGAAAATGACCAGAGCCCGAAAACTCAACATAATAACCGGTGTCTGGATACTCAAAGAAAATGACCTGAGCATGAACGCTCAACTTAATAACCGGAGTTTGGATACTCAATGAAACTGACCTGAACCTGAACGCTCAATGTAATAACCGAAGTCTGGATACTCAACAAAAATGACCGGAGCCTTAACGCTCAACGTAATAACTGGAGTCTGGATACCCAACGAAACAGACCAGAGCCTGAACGCTCAATGTAATAACTGGAGTCTAGATACTCAACGAAACTGACCGGAGCCTGAACGATCAACGTAATGACCGGAGCCTGAACGCTCAACATAATAACTGGAGTCTGGATACTCAACGAAACTAACCGGAGCCAGAAGGACCAACGTAATGACCGGAGCCTGAACACTCAACGTAATAACCAGAGTCTGGATACTCAATGGAAATGACCGGAGCCTGAATGCTCAACTTAATAACCGGAGTCTGGATACTCAACGAAACTGACCAGAGCCTGAACGCTCAACATAATGACCAGAGTCTGGATACCCAACGAAACTGACCGGAGCGTGAGTGCTCAACGTAATAACCGGAGTCTGGATACTCAATAAAAATGACCAGAGCCTGAACGCTCAACGTAATAACCGGAGTCTGGATACCCAACGAAACTGATCGGAGCGTGAGTGCTCAACGTAATAACCAGAGTCTGGATACTCAACGAAACTGACCGGAGCCTGAACGCTCAACGAGATAACCGGAGTCTGGATACTCAACAAAAATGACCGGAGCTCGAATGCTCAAGGTAATAACCGGAGCCTGGATACTCAACAAAAATGACCGGAGCCTGAACGCTCAACGTAATAACCGGAGTCTGGATACACAATGAAACTGACCGGAGCGTGAGTGCTCAACGTAATAACCGGAGTCTGGATACCCAACAAAACAGAATGGAGCCTAAACGCTCAACTTAATAACCGAAGTCTGGATACTCAACGAAACTGATCGGAGCCTGAACGCTAAACGTAATAACCGGAGTCTGGATACCAAACAAATCTGAATGGAGCCTAAACGCTCAACTTAATAACCGGATTCTGGATACTCAACGAAACTGACCGTAGCCTGAACGGTCAACGTAATAACCGGAGTCTGGATACTCAACGAAAATGACCGGAGCCCGAACGCTCAACGTAATAACCGGAGCCTGAATACTCAAAGAAAATGACTGGAGCATGAACGCTCAACTTAATAACCGGATTTTGGATACTCAACGAAACTGACCAGAACCTGAACGCTCAACGTAATAACCGAAGTCTGGATACTCAACAAAAATGATCGGAGCCTTAATGCTCAACATAATAACCGGAGTCTGGATACCCAACGAAACTGACCAGAGCCTGAATGCTCAACGTAATAACTGGAGTCTGGATACTCAACGAAATTGACTGGAGCCTGAACGATCAACGTAATGACCGTAGCCTGAACGCTCAATGTAATAACTAAAGTCTGGATACTCAACGAAACTGACCGGAGCCTGAACGACCAACGTAATGATCGGAGCTTGAACACTCCACGTAATAACCAGAGTCTGGATACTCAATGGAAATGACCGGAGCCTGAATGCTCAACTCAATAACCGGAGTCTGGATACTCAACGAAACTGACCGGAGCCTGAACGCTCAACATAATGACCAGAGTCTTGATACCTAACGAAACTGACCGGAGGGTGAGTGCTCAACGTAATAACCGGAGTCTGGATACTCAACAAAAATGACCAGAGCCTGAACGCTCAACGTAATAACCGGAGACTGGATACCCCACTAAACTGATCGGAGCCTGAACGCTCAACGTGATAACTGGAGTCTGGATACTCAACGAAAATGACCGGAGCTCGAACGCTCAAGGTAATAACCGTAGCCTGGATACTCAACAAAAATGACTGGAGCCTGAACGCTCAACGTAATAACCGGAGTCTGGATACACAACGAAACTGACCGGAGCGTGAGTGCTCAACGTAATAACCGGAGTCTGGATACCCAACAAAATAGAATGGAGCCTAAACGCTCAACTTAATAACCGGAGTCTGGATACTCAACGAAACTGATCGGAGCCTGAACGCTAAACGTAATAACCGGAGTCTGGATACCAAACAAATCTGAATGGAGCCTAAACGCTCAACTTAATAACCGGATTCTGGATACTCAACGAAACTGACCGAAGCCTGAACGGTCAACGTAATAACCGGAGTCTGGATACTCAACGAAAATGACTGGAGCCCGAATGCTCAACGTAATAACAGGAGTCTGGATACTCAAAGAAAATAAACAGAGCATGAACACTCAACTTAATAACTGGAGTTTGGATACTCAACGAAACTGACCGGAGCCTTAACGCTCAACGTAATAACCGGAGTCTGGATACCTAACGAAACTGATCGGAGCGTGAGTGCTCAACGTAATATCCGGAGTCTGGATACTCAACGAAACTGACCGGAGCCTGAACGCTCAACGTAATAACCGAAGTCTGGATACCCAACAAAACTGAATGGAGCCTGAACGCTCAACTTAATAACCGGAATCTGGATACTCAACGAAACTGACCGAAGCCTGAACGCTCAACGTAATAACCGGAGTCTGGATACTCAACGAAAATGACCAGAGCCCGAAAACTCAACATAATAACCGGTGTCTGGATACTCAAAGAAAATGACCTGAGCATGAACGCTCAACTTAATAACCGGAGTTTGGATACTCAACGAAACTGACCTGAACCTGAACGCTCAACGTAATAACCGAAGTATGGATACTCAACAAAAATGACCGGAGCCTTAACGCTCAACGTAATAACTGGAGTCTGGATACCCAAAGAAACTGACCAGAGCCTGAAGGCTCAATGTAATAACTAGAGTCTAGATACTCAACGAAACTGACCGAAGCCTGAACGATCAACGTAATGACCGGAGCCTGAACGCTCAACATAATAACTGGAGTCTGGATACTCAACGAAACTGACCGGAGCCTAAACGACCAACGTAATGACCGGAGCCTGAACACTCAACGTAATAACCAGAGTCTGGATACTCAATGGAAATGACCGGAGCCTGAATGCTCAACTTAATAACCGGACTCTGGATACTCAACGAAACTGACCGGAGCCTGAACGCTCAACATAATGACCAGAGTCTGGATACCCAACGAAACTGACTGGAGCATGAGTGCTCAATGTAATAACCGGAGTCTGGATACTCAACAAAAATGACCAGAGCCTAAACGCTCAACGTAATAACCGGAGTCTGGATACCCAACGAAACTGATCGGAGCGTGAGTGCTCAACGTAATAACCTGAGTCTGAATACGCAACGAAACTGACCGGAGCCTGAACGCTCAACGAGATAACCGGAGTCTGGATACTCAACAAAAATGACCGGAGCTCGAATGCTCAAGGTAATAACCGGAGCCTGGATACTCAACAAAAATGACCGGAGCCTGAACGCTCAACGTAATAACCGGAGTCTGGATAGACAACGAAACTGACCGGAGCGTGAGTGCTCAACGTAATAACCGGAGTGTGGATACCCAACAAAACAGAATGAAGCCTAAACGCTCAACTTAATAACCGGAGTCTGGATACTCAACGAAACTGATCGGAGCCTGAACGCTAAACGTAATAACCGGAGTCTGGATACCAAACAAATCTGAATGGAGCCTAAACGCTCAACTTAATAACCGGATTCTGGATACTCAACGAAACTGACCGGAGCCTGAACGGTCAACGTAATAACCGGAGTCTGGATACTCCACGAAAATGACCGGAGCTCGAACGCTCAACGTAATAACCGGAGTCTGAATACTCAAAGAAAATGACCGGAGCATGAACGCTCAACTTAATAACCGGATTTTGGATACTCAACGAAACTGACCGGAACCTGAACGCTCAACGTAATAACCGAAGTCTGGATACTCAACAAAAATGACCGGAGCCTTAACACTCAACATAATAACCGGAGTCTGGATACCCAACGAAACTGACCAGAGCCTGAATACTCAACCTAATAACTGGAGTCTGGATACTCAACAAAATTGACTGGAGCCTGAACGATCAACGTAATGACCGTAGCCTGAACGCTCAACGTAATAACTGGAGTCTGGATACTCAACGAAACTGACCGGAGCCTGAACGACCAACGTAATGATCGGAGCTTGAACACTCCACGAAATAACCAGAGTCTGGATACTCAATGGAAATGATCGGAGCCTGAATGCTCAACTTAATAACCGGAGTCTGGATACTCAACGAAACTGACCGGAGCCTGAACGCTCAACATAATGACTAGAGTCTTGATACCCAACGAAACTGACCGGAGGGTGAGTGCTCAACGTAATAACCGGAGTCTGGATACTCAACAAAAATGACCAGAGCCTGAACGCTCAACGTAATAACCGGAGTCTGGATACCTAATGAAACTGATCGGAGCGTGAGTGCTCAACGTAATAACCAGAGTCTGGATACTCAACGAAACTGACCGGAGCCTGAACGCTCAACGTGATAACCGGAGTCTGGATACTCAACGAAAATGACCGGAGCTCGAACGCTCAAGGTAATAACCGGAGCCTGGATACTCAGCAAAAATGACCGGAGCCTGAACGCTCAACGTAATAACCGGAGTCTGGATACACAACGAAACTGACCGGAGCGTGAGTGCTCAACGTAATAACCGGAGTCTGGATACCCAACAAAACAGAATGGAGCCAAAACGCTCAACTTAGTAACCGGAGTCTGGATACTCAACGAAACTGATCAGAGCCTGAACGCTAAACGTAATAACCGGAGTCTAGATACCCAACAAAACTGAATGGAGCCTAAACGCTCAACTTAATAACCGGATTCTGGAAACTCAACGAAACTGACCGGAGCCTGAACGGTCAACGTAATAACCGGAATCTGGATACTCAACGAAAATGACCGGAGCCCGAACGCTTAACGTAATAACCGGAGTCTGGATACTCAAAGAAAATGAACAGAGCATGAACGCTCAACTTAATAACTGGAGTTTGGATACTCAACGAAACTGACCGGAGCCTGAACGCTCAACGTAATAACCGGAGTCTGGATACTCAACAAATATCACCGCAGCCTTAACACTCAACGTAATAACCGGAGTCTGGATACCTAACAAAACTGATCGGAGCGTGAGTGCTCAACGTAATATCCGGAGTCTTGATACTCAACGAAACTGACCGGAGCCTGAACGCTCAACGTAATAACCGAAGTCTGGATACCCAACAAAACTGAATGGAGCCTGAACGCTCAACTTAATAACCAGAGTCTGGATACTCAACGAAACTGACCGGAGCCTAAACGCTCAACGTAATAACCGGAGTCTGGATACTCAACGAAAATGACCAGAGCCCGAAAACTCAACATAATAACCGGAGTCTGGATACTCAAAGAAAATGACCTGAGCATGAACGCTCAACTTAATAACCGGAGTTTGGATACTCAACGAAACTGACCTGAACCTGAACGCTCAACGTAATAACCGAAGTCTGGATACTCAACGAAACTGACCGGAGCCTGAACGCTCAACATAATGACTAGAGTCTTGATACCCAACGAAACTGACCGGAGGGTGAGTGCTCAACGTAATAACCGGAGTCTGGATACTCAACAAAAATGACCAGAGCCTGAACGCTCAACGTAATAACCGGAGTCTGGATACCTAATGAAACTGATCGGAGCGTGAGTGCTCAACGTAATAACCAGAGTCTGGATACTCAACGAAACTGACCGGAGCCTGAACGCTCAACGTGATAACCGGAGTCTGGATACTCAACGAAAATGACCGGAGTTCGAACGCTCAAGGTAATAACCGGAGCCTGGATACTCAGCAAAAATGACCGGAGCCTGAACGCTCAACGTAATAACCGGAGTCTGGATACACAACGAAACTGACCGGAGCGTGAGTGCTCAACGTAATAACCGGAGTCTGGATACCCAACAAAACAGAATGGAGCCAAAACGCTCAACTTAGTAACCGGAGTCTGGATACTCAACGAAACTGATCAGAGCCTGAACGCTAAACGTAATAACCGGAGTCTAGATACCCAACAAAACTGAATGGAGCCTAAACGCTCAACTTAATAACCGGATTCTGGAAACTCAACGAAACTGACCGGAGCCTGAACGGTCAACGTAATAACCGGAATCTGGATACTCAACGAAAATGACCGGAGCCCGAACGCTTAACGTAATAACCGGAGTCTGGATACTCAAAGAAAATGAACAGAGCATGAACGCTCAACTTAATAACTGGAGTTTGGATACTCAACGAAACTGACCGGAGCCTGAACGCTCAACGTAATAACCGGAGTCTGGATACTCAACAAATATCACCGCAGCCTTAACACTCAACGTAATAACCGGAGTCTGGATACCTAACAAAACTGATCGGAGCGTGAGTGCTCAACGTAATATCCGGAGTCTTGATACTCAACGAAACTGACCGGAGCCTGAACGCTCAACGTAATAACCGAAGTCTGGATACCCAACAAAACTGAATGGAGCCTGAACGCTCAACTTAATAACCAGAGTCTGGATACTCAACGAAACTGACCGGAGCCTAAACGCTCAACGTAATAACCGGAGTCTGGATACTCAACGAAAATGACCAGAGCCCGAAAACTCAACATAATAACCGGAGTCTGGATACTCAAAGAAAATGACCTGAGCATGAACGCTCAACTTAATAACCGGAGTTTGGATACTCAACGAAACTGACCTGAACCTGAACGCTCAACGTAATAACCGAAGTCTGGATACTCAACAAAAATGACCGGAGCCTTAACGCTCAACGTGATAACTGGAGTCTGGATACCCAACGAAACTGACCAGAGCCTGAACGCTCAATGTAATAACTGGAGTCTAGATACTCAACGAAACTGACCGGAGCCTCAACGATCAACGTAATGACCGGAGCCTGAACGCTCAACATAATAACTGGAGTCTGGATACTCAACGAAACTGACCGGAGCCTGAACGACTAACGTAATGAACGGAGCCTGAACACTCAACGTAATAACCAGAGTCTGGATACTTAATGGAAATGACCGGAGCCTGAATGCTCAACTTAATAAACGGAATCTGGATACACAACGAAACTGACCGGAGCCTGAACACTCAACATAATGACCAGAGTCTGGATACCCAACGAAACTGACTGGAGCGTGAGTGCTCAACATAATAACCAGAGTCTGGATACTCAACAAAAATGACTAGAGCCTGAACGCTCAACGTAATAATTGGAGTCTGGATACCCAACGAAACTGATCGGAGCGTGAGTGCTCAACGTAATAACCAGAGTCTGGATTTTCAACGAAACTGACCGGAGCCTGAACGCTTAACGAGATAACCGGAGTCTGGATACTCAACGAAAATGACCGGAGCTCGAAGGCTCAAGGTAATAACCGAAGCCTGGATAATCATCAAAAATGACCGGAGCCTGAACGCTCAACGTAATAACCGGAATCTGGATACACAACACAACTGACCGGAGCGTGAGTGCTCAACGTAATAACCGGAGTCTGGATACCCAACAAAACAGAATGGAGCCTAAACGCTCAACTTAATAACCGGAGTCTGGATACTCAACGAAACTGATCGGAGCCTGAACGCTAAACGTAATAACCGGAGTCTGGATACCAAACAAATCTGAATGGAGCCTAAACGCTCAACTTAATAACCGGATTCTGGATACTCAACAAAACTGACCGGAGCCTGAACGGTCAACGTAATAACCGGAGTCTGGATACTCAACGAAAATGACCGGAGCCCGAACGCTCAACGTAATAACCGGAGTCTGGATACTCAAAGAAAATGAACAGAGCATGAACGCTCAACTTAATAACTGGAGTTTGGATACTCAACGAAACTGACCGGAGCCTGAACGCTCAACGTAATAACCGGAGTCTGGATACTCAACAAATATCACCGCAGCCTTAACGCTCAACGTAATAACCGGAGTCTGGATACCTAACAAAACTGATCGGAGCGTGAGTGCTCAACGTAATATCCGGAGTCTTGATACTCAACGAAACTGACCGGAGCCTGAACGCTCAACGTAATAACCGAAGTCTGGATACCCAACAAAACTGAATGGAGCCTGAACGCTCAACTTAATAACCAGAGTCTGGATACTCAACGAAACTGACCGGAGCCTAAACGCTCAACGTAATAACCAGAGTCTGGATACTCAACGAAAATGACCAGAGCCCGAAAACTCAACATAATAACCGGAGTCTGGATACTCAAAGAAAATGACCTGAGCATGAACGCTCAACATAATAACCGGAGTTTGGATACTCAACGAAACTGACCTGAACCTGAACGCTCAACGTAATAACCGAAGTCTGGATACTCAACAAAAATGACCGGAGCCTTAACGCTCAACGTAATAACTGGAGTCTGGATACCCAACGAAACTGACCAGAGCCTGAACGCTCAATGTAATAACTGGAGTCTAGATACTCAACGAAACTGACCGGAGCCTGAACGATCAACATAATGACCGGAGCCTGAACGCTCAACATAATAACTGGAGTTTGGATACTCAACGAAACTGACCGGAGCCTAAACGACCAACGTAATGACCAGAGCCTGAACACTCAACGTAATAACCAGAGTCTGGATACTCAATGGAAATGACCGGAGCCAGAATGCTCAACTTAATAACCGGAATCTGGATACACAACGAAACTGACCGGAGCCTGAACGCTCAACATAATGACCAGAGTCTGGATACCCAACGAAACTGACTGGAGCGTGAGTGCTCAAAGTAATAACCGTAGTCTGGATACTCAATAAAAATGACCAGAGCCTGAACGCTCAACGTAATAACCGGAGTCTGGATACCCAACGAAACTGATCGGAGCGTGAGTGCTCAACGTAATAACCAGAGTCTGGATACTCAACGAAACTGACCGGAGCCTGAACGCTCAACGAGATAACCGGAGTCTGGATACTCAACGAAAATGACCGGAGCTCGAATGCTCAAGGTAATAATCGGAGCCTGGATACTCAACAAAAATGACCGGAGCCTGAACGCTCAACGTAATAATCGGAGTCTAGATACACAACACAACTGACCGGAGCGTGAGTGCTCAACGTAATAACCAGAGTCTGGATACCCAACAAAACAGAATGGAGCCTAAACGCTCAACTTAATAACCGGAGTCTGGATACTCAACGAAACTGATCGGAGCCTGAACGCTAAACGTAATAACCGGAGTCTGGATACCAAACAAATCTGAATGGAGCCTAAACGCTCAACTTAATAACCGGATTCTGGATACTCAACAAAACTGACCGGAGCCTGAACGGTCAACGTAATAACCGGAGTCTGGATACTCAACGAAAATGACCGGAGCCTGAACGCTCAACGTAATAACCGGAGTCTGGATACTCAAAGAAAATGACCAGAGCATGAACGCTCAACTTAATAACTGGAGTTTGGATACTCAACGAAACTGACCGAAGCCTGAACGCTCAACGTAATAACTGGAGTCTAGATACTCAACAAATATGACCGGAGCCTTAACGCTCAACATAATAACCGGAGTCTGGATACTCAAAGAAAATGACCAGAGCATGAACGCTCAACTTAATAACTGGAGTTTGGATACTCAACAAAACTGACCAGAGCCTGAATGCTCAACGTAATAACCGGAGTCTGGATACTCAACAAATATGACCGGAGCCTTAACGCTCAACGTAATAACCGGAGTCTGGATACCTAACAAAACTGATCGGAACGTGAGTGCTCAACGTAATATCCGGAGTCTTGATACTCAACGAAACTGACCGGAGCCTGAACGCTCAACGTAATAACCGAAGTCTGGATACCCAACAAAACTGAATGGAGCCTGAACGCTCAACTTAATAACCAGAGTCTCGATACTCAACGAAACTGACCGGAGCCTAAACGCTCAACGTAATAACCGGAGTCTGGATACTCAACGAAAATTTCCAGAGCCCGAAAACTCAACATAATAACCGGAGTCTGGATACTCAAAGAAAATGACCTGAGCATGAACGCTCAACTTAATAACCGGAGTTTGGATACTCAACGAAACTGACCTGAACCTGAACGCTCAACGTAATAACCGAAGTCTGGATACTCAACAAAAATGACCGGAGCCTTAACGCTCAGCGTAATAACTGGAGTCTTGATACCCAACGAAACTGACCAGAGCCTGAACGCTCAATGTAATAACTGGAGTCTAGATACTCAACGAAACTGACCGGAGCCTGAACGATCAACATAATGACCGGAGCCTGAACGCTCAACATAATAACTGGAGTTTGGATACTCAACGAAACTTACCGGAGCCTGAACGACCAACGTAATGACCAGAGCCTGAACACTCAACGTAATAACCAGAGTCTGGATACTCAATGGAAATGACCGGAGCCTGAATGCTCAACTTAATAACCGGAATCTGGATACACAACGAAACTGACCGGAGCCTGAACGCTCAACATAATGACCAGAGTCTGGATACCCAACGAAACTGACTGGAGCGTGAGTGCTCAAAGTAATAACCGGAGTCTGGATACTCAATAAAAATGACCAGAGCCTGAACGCTCAACGTAATAACCGGAGTCTGGATACCCAACGAAACTGATCGGAGCGTGAGTGCTCAACGTAATAACCAGAGTCTGGATACTCAACGAAATTGACCGGAGCCTAAACGCTCAACGAGATAACCGGAGTCTGGATACTCAACGAAAATGACCGGAGCTCGAACGCTCAAGGTAATAACCGGAGCCTGGATACTCAACAAAAATGACCGGAGCCTGAACGCTCAACGTGATAACCGGAGTCTAGATACACAACACAACTGACCGGAGCGTGAGTGCTCAACGTAATAACCAGAGTCTGGATACCCAACAAAACAGAATGGAGCCTAAACGCTCAACTTAATAACCGGAGTCTAGATACTCAACGAAACTGATCGGAGCCTGAACGCTAAACGTAATAACCGGAGTCTGGATACCAAACAAATCTGAATGGAGCCTAAACGCTCAACTTAATAACTGGATTCTGGATACTCAACAAAACTGACCGGAGCCTGAACGGTCAACGTAATAACCGGAGTCTGGATACTCAATGAAAATGACCGGAGCCCGAACGCTCAACGTAATAACCGGAGTCTGGATACTCAAAGAAAATGACCAGAGCATGAACGCTCAACTTAATAACTGGAGTTTGGATACTTAACGAAACTGACCGGAGCCTGAACGCTCAACGTAATAACTGGAGTCTGGATACTCAACAAATATGACCGGAGCCTTAACGCTCAACGTAATAACCGGAGTCTGGATACCTAACGAAACTGATCGGAGCGTGAGTGCTCAACGTAATATCCGGAGTCTTGATACTCAACAAAACTGACTGGAGCCTGAAAGCTCAACGTAATAACCGAAGTCTGGATACCCAACAAAACTGAATGGAGCCTGAACGCTCAACTTAATAACCAGAGTCTGGATACTCAACAAAACTGACCGGAGCCTAAACGATCAACGTAATAACCGGAGTCTAGATACTCAACGAAAATGACCAGAGCCCGAAAACTCAACATAATAACTGGAGTCTGGATACTCAAAGAAAATGACCTGAGCATGAACGCTCAACTTAATAACCGGAGTTTGGATACTCAACGAAACTGACCTGAACCTGAACGCTCAACGTAATAACCGAAGTCTGGATACTCAACAAAAATGACCGGAGCCTTAACGCTCAATGTAATAACTAGAGTCTGGATACCCAACGAAACTGACCAGAGCCTGAAGGCTCAATGTAATAACTGGAGTCTAGATACTCAACGAAACTGACCGGAGCCTGAACGATCAACGTAATGACCGGAGCCTGAACGCTCAACATAATAACTGGAGTCTGGATACTCAACGAAACTAACCGGAGCCTGAACGACCAATGTAATGACCGGAGCTTGAACACTCAACGTAATAACCAGAGTCTGGATACTCAATGGAAATGACCGGAGCCTGAATGCTCAACTTAATAACCGGAATCTGGATACTCAACGAAACTGACCGGAGCCTGAACGCTCAACATAATGACCAGAGTCTGGATACCCAACGAAACTGACTGGAGCGTGAGTGCTCAACGTAATAACCGGAGTCTGGATACTCAACAAAAATGACTAGAGCCTGAACGCTCAACGTAATAACAGGAGTCTGGATACCCAACGAAACTGATCGGAGCGTGAGTGCTCAACGTAATAACCAGAGTCTGGATACTCAACGAAACTGACCGGAGCATGAACGCTCAACGAGATAACCGGAGTCTGGATACTCATCGAAAATGACCGGAGCTCATACGCTCAAGGTAATAACCGGAGCCTGGATACTCAACAAAAATGACCGGAGCTTGAACGCTCAACGTAATAACCGGAGTCTGGATACACAACGAAACTGACCGGAGCGTGAGTGCTCAACGTAATAACCGGAGTCTGGATACCCAACAAAACAGAATGGAGCCTAAACGCTCAACTTAATAACCGGAGCCTGGATACTCAACGAAACTGATCGGAGCCTGAACGCTAAACGTAATAACCGGAGTCTGGATACCAAACAAATCTGAATGGAGCCTAAACGCTCAACTTAATAACCGGATTCTGGATACTCAACGAAACTGACCGGAGCCTGAATGGTCAACGTAATAACCGGAGTCTGGATACTCAACGAAAATGACTGGAGCCAGAACGCTCAACGTAATAACCGGAGTCTGGATACTTAAAGAAAATGACCGAAGCATGAACGCTCAACTTAATAACCGGATTTTGGATACTCAACGAAACTGACCGGAACCTGAACGCTCAACGTAATAACCGAAGTCTGGATACTCAACAAAAATGACCGGAGCCTTAACGCTCAACATAATAACCGGAGTCTGGATACCCAACGAAACTGACTAGAGCCTGAATGCTCAACGTAATAACTGGAGTCTGGATACTCAACGAAATTGACCGGAGCCTGAACGATCAACGTAATGACCGTAGCCTGAACGCTCAACGTAATAACTGGAGTCTGGATACTCAACGAAACTGACCGGAGCCTGAACGACCAACGTAATGACCGGAGCATGAACACTCCACGTAATAACCAGAGTCTGGATACTCAATGGAAATGACCGGAGCCTGAATGCTCAACTTAATAACCGGAGACTGGATACTCAACGAAACTGACCGGAGCCTGAACGCTCAACATAATGACCAGAGTCTTGATACCCAATGAAACTGACCGGAGGGCGAGTGCTCAACGTAATAACCGGATTCTGGATACTCAACAAAAATGACCAGAGCCTGAACGATCAACGAAATAACCGGAGTCTGGATACCCAACGAAACTGATCGGAGCGTGAGTGCTCAACGTAATAACCAGAGTCTGGATACTCAACGAAACTGACCGGAGCCTGAACGCTCAACGTGATAACCGGAGTCTGGATACTCAACGAAAATGACCGGAGCTCGAACGCTCAAGGTAATAACCGGAGCCTGGATACCCAACAAAAATGACTGGAGCCTGAACGCTCAACGTAATAACTGGAGTCTGGATACACAACGAAACTGACCGGAGCGTGAATGCTCAACGTAATAACCGAAGTCTGGATACCCAACAAAACAGAATGGAGCCTAAACGCTCAACTTAATAACCGGAGTCTGGATACTCAACGAAACTGATCAGAGCCTGAACGCTAAACGTAATAACTGGAGTCTAGATACCCAATAAAACCGAATGGAGCCTAAACGCTCAACTTAATAACCGGATTCTGGATACTCAACGAAACTGACCGGAGTCTGAACGGTCAACGTAATAATCGGAGTCTGGATACTCAACGAAAATGACCGGAGCCCGAACGCTCAACGTAATAACCGGAGTCTAGATACTCAACGAAACTGACCGGAGCCTGAACGACCAACGTAATGACCGGAGCTTGAACACTCCACGTAATAACCAGAGTCTGGATACTCAATGGAAATGACCGGAGCCTGAATGCTCAACTTAATAACCAGAGTCTGGATACTCAACGAAACTAACCGGAGCCTGAACGCTCAACATAATGACCAGAGTCTTGATACCCAATGAAACTGACCGGAGGGTGAGTGCTTAACGTAATAACCGGAGTCTGGATACTCAACAAAAATGACCAGAGCCTGAACGCTCAACGTAATAACCGGAGTCTGGATACCCAACGAAACTGATCGGAGCGTGAGTGCTCAACGTAATAACCAGAGTCTGGATACTCAACGAAACTGACCGGAGCCTGAACGCTCAACGAGATAACCGGAGTCTGGATACTCAACGAAAATGACCGGAGCTCGAACGCTCAAGGTAATAACCGGAGCCTGGATACTCAACAAAAATGACCAGAGCCTGAACGCTCAACGTAATAACCGGAGTCTAGATACACAACACAACTGACCGGAGCGTGAGTACTCAACGTAATAACCGGAGTCTGGATACCCAACAAAACAGAATGGAGCCTAAACGCTCAACTTAATAACCGGAGTCTGGATACTCAACGAAACTGATCGGAGCCTGAACGCTAAACGTAATAACCGGAGTCTGGATACTTAACGAAAATGACCAGAGCCCGAAAACTCAACATAATAACCGGAGTCTGGATACTCAAAGAAAATGACCTGAGCATGAACGCTCAACTTAATAATCGGAGTTTGGATACTCAACGAAACTGACCTGAACCTGAACGCTCAACGTAATAACCGAAGTCTGGATACTCAACAAAAATGACCGGAGCCTTAACGCTCAACGTAATAACTGGAGTCTGGATACCCAACGAAACTGACCAGAGCCTGAACGCTCAATGTAATAACTGGAGTCTAGATACTCAACGAAACTGACCGGAGCTTGAACGATCAACGTAATGACCGGAGCCTGAACGCTCAACATAATAACTAGAGTCTGGATACTCAACGAAACTGACCGGAGCCTGAACGACCAACGTAATGACCAGAGCCTGAACACTCAACGTAATAACCAGAGTCTAGATACTCAATGGAAATGACCGGAGCCTGAATGCTCAACTTAATAACCGGAATCTGGATACACAATGAAACTGACCGGAGCCTGAACGCTCAACATAATGACCAGAGTCTGGATACCCAACGAAACTGACTGGAGCGTGAGTGCTCAAAGTAATAACCGGAGTCTGGATACTCAACAAAAATGACCAGAGCCTGAACGCTCAACGTAATAACCGGAGTCTGGATACCCAACGAAACTGATCGGAGCGTGAGTGCTCAACGTAATAACCAGAGTCTGGATACTCAACGAAACTGACCGGAGCCTGAACGCTCAACGAGATAACCGGAGTCTGGATACTCAACGAAAATGACCGGAGCTCGAACGCTCAAGGTAATAACCGGAGCCTGGATACTCAACAAAAATGACCGGAGCCTGAACGCTCAACGTAATAACCGGAGTCTAGATACACAACACAACTGACTGGAGCGTGAGTGCTCAATGTAATAACCGGAGTCTGGATACCCAACAAAACAGAATGGAGCCTAAACGCTCAACTTAATAACCGGAGTCTGGATACTCAACGAAACTGATCGGAGCCTGAACGCTAAACGTAATAACCGGAGTCTGGATACCAAACAAATCTGAATGGAGCCTAAACGCTCAACTTAATAACCGGATTCTGGATACTCAACAAAACTGACCGGAGCCTGAACGGTCAACGTAATAACCGGAGTCTGGATACTCAACGAAAATGACCGGAGCCCGAACGCTCAACGTAATAACCGGAGTCTGGATACTCAAAGAAAATGACCAGAGCATGAACGCTCAACTTAATAACTGGAGTTTGGATACTCAACAAAACTGACCGGAGCCTGACTGCTCAACGTAATAACTGGAGTCTGGATACTCAACAAATATGACCGGAGCCTTAACGCTCAACGTAATAACCGGAGACTGGATACCTAACGAAACTGATCGGAGCGTGAGTGCTCAACGTAATATCCGGAGTCTTGATACTCAACAAAACTGACTGGAGCCTGAACGCTCAACGTAATAACCGAAGTCTGGATACCCAACAAAACTGAATGGAGCCTGAACGCTCAACTTAATAACCAGAGTCTGGATACTCAACGAAACTGACCGGAGCCTAAACGCTCAACGTAATAACCGGAGTCTGGATACTCAACGAAAATGACCAGAGCCCGAAAAATCAACATAATAACCGGAGTCTGGATACTCAAAGAAAATGACCTGAGCATGAACGCTCAACTTAATAACCGGAGTTTGGATACTCAACGAAACTGACCTGAACCTGAACGCTCAACGTAATAACCGAAGTCTGGATACTCAACAAAAATGACCGGAGCCTTAACGCTCAATGTAATAACTGGAGTCTGGATACCCAACGAAACTGACCAGTGCCTGAAGGCTTAATGTAATAACTGGAGTCTAGATACTCAACGAAACTGACCGAAGCCTGAACGATCAACGTAATGACCGGAGCCTGAACGCTCAACATAATAACTGGAGTCTGGATACTCAACGAAACTAACCGGAGCCTGAACGACCAACGTAATGACCGGAGCTTGAACACTCAACGTAATAACCAGAGTCTGGATACTCAATGGAAATGACCGGAGCCTGAATGCTCAACTTAATAACCGGAATCTGGATACTCAACGAAACTGACCGGAGCCTGAACGCTCAACATAATGACCAGAGTCTGGATACCCAACGAAACTGACTGGAGCGTGAGTGCTCAACGTAATAACCGGAGTCTGGATACTCAACAAAAATGACCAGAGCCTGAACGCTCAACGTAATAACCGGAGTCTGGATACCCAACGAAACTGATCGGAGCGTGAGTGCTCAACGTAATAACCAGAGTCTGGATACTCAACGAAACTGACCGGAGCATGAACGCTCAACGAGATAACCGGAGTCTGGATACTCATCGAAAATGACCGGAGCTCGAACGCTCAAGGTAATAACCGGAGCCTGGATACTCAACAAAAATGACCGGAGCCTGAACGCTCAACGTAATAACCGGAGTCTGGTTACCCAACGAAACTGACCGGAGCGTGAGTGCTCAACGTAATAACCGGAGTCTGGATACCCAACAAAACACAATGGAGCCTAAACGCTCAACTTAATAACCGGAGTCTGGATACTCAACGAAACTGATCGGAGCCTGAACGCTAAACGTAATAACCGGAGTCTGGATACCAAACAAATCTGAATGGAGCCTAAACGCTCAACTTAATAACCGGATTCTGGATACTCAACGAAACTGACCAGGGCCTGAACGGTCAACGTAATAACCGGAGTCTGGATACTCAACGAAAATGACCGGAGCCCGAACGCTCAACGTAATAACCGGAGTCTGGATACTCAAAGAAAATGACCGAAGCATGAACGCTCAACTTAATAACCGGATTTTGGATACTCAACGAAACTGACCGGAACCTGAACGCTCAACGTAATAACCGAAGTCTGGATACTCAACAAAAATGACCGGAGCCTTAACGCTCAACATAATAACCGGAGTCTGGATACCCAACGAAACTGACCAGAGCCTGAATGCTCAACGTAATAACTGGAGTCTGGATACTCAACGAAATTGACCGGAGCCTGAACGATCAACGTAATGACCGTAGCCTGAATGGCCAACGTGATAACTGGAGTCTGGATACTCAACGAAACTGACTGGAGCCTGAACGACCAACGTAATGACCGGAGCTTGAACACTCCACGTAATAACCAGAGTCTGGATACTCAATGGAAATGACCGGAGCCTGAATGCTCAACTTAATAACCGGAGTCTGGATACTCAACGAAACTGACCGGAGCCTGAACGCTCAACATAATGACCAGAGTCTTGATACCCAATGAAACTGACCGGAGGGTGAGTGCTCAACGTAATAACCGGAGTCTGGATACTCAACAAAAATGACCAGAGCCTGAACGATCAACGAAATAACCGGAGTCTGGATACCCAACGAAACTGATCGGAGCGTGAGTGCTCAACGTAATAACCAGAGTCTGGATACTCAACGAAACTGACCGGAGCCTGAACGCTCAACGTGATAACCGGAGTCTGGATACTCAACAAAAATGACCAGAGCCTGAACGATCAACGAAATAACCGGAGTCTGGATACCCAACAAAACTGATCGGAGCGTGAGTGCTCAACGTAATAACCAGAGTCTGGATACTCAACGAAAATGACCGGAGCTCGAACGCTCAAGGTAATAACCGGAGCCTGGATACACAACGAAACTGACCGGAGCGTGAATGCTCAACGTAATAACCGGAGTCTGGATACCCAACAAAACAGAATGGAGCCTAAACGCTCAACTTAATAACCGGAGTCTGGATACTCAACGAAACTGATCAGAGCCTGAACGCTAAACGTAATAACCGGAGTCTAGATACCCAACAAAACTAAATGAAGCCTAAACGCTTAACTTAATAACCGGATTCTGGATACTCAAAGAAACTAACCGGAGTCTGAACGGTCAACGTAATAATCAGAGTCTGAATACTCAACGAAAATGACCGGAGCCCGAACGCTCAACGTAATAACCGGAGTCTGGATACTCAAAGAAAATGACCGGAGCCTGAACGCTCAACATAATAACTGGAGTCTGGATACTCAACGAAACTGACCGGAGCCTGAACGACCAACGTAATGACCGGAGCTTGAACACTCAACGTAATAACCAGAGTCTGCATACTCAATGGAAATGACCGGAGCCTGAATGCTCAACTTAATAACCGGAATCTGGATACTCAACGAAACTGACCGGAGCCTGAACGCTCAACAAAATGACCAGAGTCTGGATACCCAACGAAACTGACTGGAGCGTGAGTGCTCAACGTAATAACCGGAGTCTGGATACTCAACAAAAATGACCAGAGCCTGAACGCTCAACGTAATAACCGGAGTCTGGATACCCAACGAAACTGATCGGAGCGTGAGTGCTCAACGTAATAACCAGAGTCTGGATACTCAACGAAACTGACCGGAGTATGAACGCTCAACGAGATAACCGGAGTCTGGATACTCATCGAAAATGACCGGAGCTCGAATGCTCAAGGTAATAACCGGAGCCTGGATACTCAACAAAAATGACCGGAGCCTGAACGCTCAACGTAATAACCGGAGTCTGGATACACAACGAAACTGACCGGAGCGTGAGTGCTCAACGTAATAACCGGAGTCTGGATACCCAACAAAACAGAATGGAGCCTAAACGCTCAACTTAATAACCGGAGTCTGGATACTCAACGAAACTGATCGGAGCCTGAACGCTAAACGTAATAACCGGAGTCTGGATACCAAACAAATCTGAATGGAGCCTAAACGCTCAACTTAATAACCGAATTCTGGATACTCAACGAAACTGACCAGGGCCTGAACGGTCAACGTAATAACCGGAGTCTGGATACTCAACGAAAATGACCGGAGCCCGAACGCTCAACGTAATAACCGGAGTCTGGATACTCAAAGAAAATGACCGAAGCATGAACGCTCAACTTAATAACCGGATTTTGGATACTCAACGAAACTGACCGGAACCTGAACGCTCAATGTAATAACCGAAGTCTGGATACTCAACAAAAATGACCGGAGCCTTAACGCTCAACATAATAACCGGAGTCTGGATACCCAACGAAACTGACCAGAGCCTGAATGCTCAACGTAATAACTGGAGTCTGGATACTCAACAAAATTGACCGGAGCCTGAACGATCAACGTAATGACCGTAGCCTGAACGACCAACGTAATAACTGGAGTCTGGATACTCAACGAAACTGACCGGAGCCTGAACGACCAACGTAATGACCGGAGCTTGAACACTCAACGTAATAACCAGAGTCTGGATACTCAATGGAAATGACCGGAGCCTGAATGCTCAACTTAATAACCGGAGTCTGGATACTCAACGAAATTGACCGGAGCCTGAACGCTCAACATAATGACCAGAGTCTTGATACCCAATGAAACTGACCGGAGGGTGAGTGCTCAACGTAATAACCGGAGTCTGGATACTCAACAAAAATGACCAGAGCCTGAACGATCAACGAAATAACCGGAGTCTGGATACCCAACGAAACTGATCAGAGCGTGAGTGCTCAACGTAATAACCAGAGTCTGGATACTCAACGAAACTGACCGGAGCCTGAACGCTCAACGTGATAACCGGAGTCTGGATACTCAACGAAAATGACCGGAGCTCGAACGCTCAAGGTAATAACCGGAGCCTGGATACTCAACAAAAATGACCGGAGCCTGAACGCTCAACGTAATAACCGGAGTCTGGATACACAACGAAACTGACCGGAGCGTGAATGCTCAACGTAATAACCGGAGTCTGGATACCCAACAAAACAGAATGGAGCCTAAACGCTCAACTTAATAACCGGAGTCTGGATACTCAACGAAACTGATCAGAGCCTGAACGCTAAACGTAATAACCGGAGTCTAGATACCCAACAAAACTAAATGGAGCCTAAACGCTCAACTTAATAACCAGATTCTGGATACTCAAAGAAACTAACCGGAGTCTGAACGGTCAACGTAATAATCAGAGTCTGGATACTCAACGAAAATGACCGGAGCCCGAACGCTCAACCTAATAACCGGAGTCTGGATACTCAAAGAAAATGACCGGAGCCTGAACGCTCAACATAATAACTGGAGTCTGGATACTCAACGAAACTGACCGGAGCCTGAACGACCAACGTAATGACCGGAGTTTGAACACTCAACGTAATAACCAGAGTCTGGATACTCAATGGAAATGACCGGAGCCTGAATGCTCAACTTAATAACCGGAATCTGGATACTCAACGAAACTGACCGGAGCCTGAACGCTCAACAAAATGACCAGAGTCTGGATACCCAACGAAACTGACTGGAGCGTGAGTGCTCAACGTAATAACCGGAGTCTGGATACTCAACAAAAATGACCAGAGCCTGAACGCTCAACGTAATAACCGGAGTTTGGATACCCAACGAAACTGATCGGAGCGTGAGTGCTCAACGTAATAACCAGAGTCTGGATACTCAACGAAACTGACCGGAGCATGAACGCTCAACGAGATAACCGGAGTCTGGATACTCATCGAAAATGACCGGAGCTCGAACGCTCAAGGTAATAACCGGAGCCTGGATACTCAACAAAAATGACCGGAGCCTGAACGCTCAACGTAATAACCGGAGTCTGGATACACAACGAAACTGACCGGAGCGTGAGTGCTCAACGTAATAACCGGAGTCTGGATACCCAACAAAATAGAATGGAGCCTAAACGCTCAACTTAATAACTGGAGTCTGGATACTCAACGAAATTGATCGGAGCCTGAACGCTAAACGTAATAACCGGATTCTGGATACCAAACAAATCTGAATGGAGCCTAAACGCTTAACTTAATAACCGGATTCTGGATACTCAACGAAACTGACCGGAGCCTGAACGGTCAACGTAATAACCGGAGTCTGGCTACTCAACGAAAATGACCGGAGCCCGAACGCTCAACGTAATAACCAGAGTCTGGATACTCAAAGAAAATGACCGAAGCATGAACGCTCAACTTAATAACCGGATTTTGGATACTCAACGAAACTGACCGGAACCTGAACGCTCAACGTAATAACCGAAGTCTGGATACTCAACAAAAATGACCGGAGCCTTAACGCTCAACATAATAACCGGAGTCTGGATACCCAACGAAACTGACCAGAGCCTGAATGCTCAACGTAATAACTGGAGTCTGGATACTCAACGAAATTGACCGGAGCCTAAACGATCAACGTAATGACCGTAGCCTGAACGCTCAACGTAATAACTGGAGTCTGGATACTCAACGAAACAGACCGGAGCCTGAACGACCAACGTAATGACCGGAGCTTGAACACTCCACGTAATAACCAGAGTCTGGATACTCAATGGAAATGACCGGAGCCTGAATGCTCAACTTAATAACCGGAGTCTGGATACTCAACGAAACTGACCAGAGCCTGAACGCTCAACATAATGACCAGAGTCTTGATACCCAATGAAACTGACCGGAGGGTGAGTGCTCAACGTAATAACCGGAGTCTGGATACTCAACAAAAATAACCAGAGCCTGAACGATCAACGAAATAACCGGAGTCTGGATACCCAACGAAACTGATCGGAGCGTGAGTGCTCAACGTAATAACCAGAGTCTGGATACTCAACGAAACTGACCGGAGCCTGAACGCTCAACGTGATAACCGGAGTCTGGATACTCAACGAAAATGACCGGAGCTCGAACGCTCAAGGTAATAACCGGAGCCTGGATACTCAACAAAAATGACCGAAGCCTGAACGCTCAACGTAATAACCGGAGTCTGGATACACAACGAAACTGACCGGAGCGTGAATGCTCAACGTAATAACCGGAGTCTGGATACCCAACAAAACAGAATGGAGCCTAAACGCTCAACTTAATAACAGGAGTCTGGATACTCAACGAAACTGATCAGAGCCTGAACGCTAAACGTAATAACCGGAGTCTAGATACCCAACAAAACCGAATGGAGCCTAAACGCTCAACTTAATAACCGGATTCTGGATACTCAACGAAACTGACCGGAGTCTGAACGGTCAACGTAATAATCGGAGTCTGGATACTCAACGAAAATGACCGGAGCCCGAAGGCTCAACGTAATAACCGGAGTCTGGATACTCAACGAAACTGTTCGGAGCCTGAACGACCAACGTAATGACCGGAGCTTGAACACTCCACGTAATAACCAGAGTCTGGATACTCAATGGAAATGACCGGAGCCTGAATGCTCAACTTAATAACCGGAGTCTGGATACTCAATGAAACTAACCGGAGCCTGAACGCTCAACATAATGACCAGAGTCTTGATACCCAATGAAACTGACCGGAGGGTGAGTGCTCAACGTAATAACCGGAGTCTGGATACTCAACAAAAATAACCAGAGCCTGAACGATCAACGAAATAACCGGAGTCTGGATACCCAACGAAACTGATCGGAGCGTGAGTGCTCAACGTAATAACCAGAGACTGGATACTCAACGAAACTGACCGGAGCCTGAACGCTCAACGTGATAACCGGAGTCTGGATACTCAACGAAAATGACCGGAGCTCGAACGCTCAAGGTAATAACCGGAGCCTGGATACTCAACAAAAATGACCGGAGCCTGAACGCTCAACGTAATAACCGGAGTCTGGATACACGACGAAACTGACCGGAGCGTGAATGCTCAACGTAATAACCGGAGTCTGGATACCCAACAAAACAGAATGGAGCCTAAACGCTCAACTTAATAACCGGAGTCTGGATACTCAACGAAACTGATCAGAGCCTGAACGCTAAACGTAATAACCGGAGTCTAGATACCCAACAAAACCGAATGGAGCCTAAACGCTCAACTTAATAACCGGATTTTGGATACTCAACGAAACTGACCGGAGTCTGAACGGTCAACGTAATAACCGGAGTCTGGATACTCAACGAAAATGACCGGAGCCCGAACGCTCAACGTAATAACCGGAGTCTGGATACTCAACGAAACTGACCGAAGCCTGAACGACCAACGTAATAACCGGAGTCTGGATACTCAACGAAACTGACCGAAGCCTGAACGACCAACGTAATGACCGGAGCTTGAACACTCCACGTAATAACCAGAGTCTGGATACTCAATGGAAATGACCGGAGCCTGAATGCTCAACTTAATAACCGGAGTCTGGATACTCAACGAAACTAACCGGAGCCTGAACGCTCAACATAATGACCAGAGTCTTGATACCCAATGAAACTGACCGGAGGGTGAGTGCTCAACGTAATAACCGGAGTCTGGATACTCAACAAAAATGACCAGAGCCTGAACGATCAATGAAATAACCGGAGTCTGGATACCCAACGAAACTGATCAGAGCGTGAGTGCTCAACGTAATAACCAGAGTCTGGATACTCAACGAAACTGACCGGAGCCTGAACGCTCAACGTGATAACCGGAGTCTGGATACTCAACGAAAATGACCGGAGCTCGAACGCTCAAGGTAATAACCGGATCCTGGATACTCAACAAAAATGACCGGAGCCTGAACGCTCAACGTAATAACTGGAGTCTGGATACACAACGAAACTGACCGGAGCGTGAATGCTCAACGTAATAACCGGAGTCTGGATACCCAACAAAACAGAATGGAGCCTAAACGCTCAACTTAATAACCGGAGTCTGGATACTCAACGAAACTGATAAGAGCCTGAACGCTAAACGTAATAACCGGAGTCTAGATACCCAACAAAACTGAATGGAGCCTAAACGCTCAACTTAATAACCGGATTCTGGATACTCAACGAAACTGACCGGAGTCTGAACGGTCAACGTAATAATCGGAGTCTGGATACTCAACGAAAATGACCGGAGCCCGAACGCTCAACGTAATAACCGGAGTCTGGATACTCAAAGAAAATGACCAGAGCATGAACGCTCAACTTAATAACTTGAGTTTGGATACTCAACAAAACTGACCGGAGCCTGAACGCTCAACGTAATAACCGGAGTCTGGATACTCAACAAATATGACCGGAGCCTTATCGTTCAACGTAATAACCGGAGTCTGGATACCTAACGAAACTGATCGGAGCGTGAGTGCTCAACATAATATCCGGAGTCTTGATACTCAACGAAACTGACCGGAGCCTGAACGCTCAACGTAATAACCAAAGTCTGGATACCCAACAAAACTGAATGGAGCATGAACGCTCAACTTAATAACCAGAGTCTGGATACTCAACAAAACTGACCGGAGCCTAAACGCTCAACGTAATAACCGGAGTCTGGATACTCAACGAAAATGACCAGAGCCCGAAAATTAAACATAATAACCGGAGTCTGGATACTCAAAGAAAATGACCTGAGCATGAACGCTCAACTTAATAACCGGAGTTTGGATACTCAACGAAACTGACCTGAACCTGAATGCTCAATGTAATAACCGAAGTCTGGATACTCAACAAAAATGACCGGAGCCTTAACGCTCAACGTAATAACTGGAGTCTGGATACCCAACGAAACTAACCAGAGCCTGAAGGCTCAATGTAATAACTGGAGTCTAGATACTCAACAAAACTGACCGAAGCCTGAACGATCAACGTAATGACCGGAGCCTGAACGCTCAACATAATAACTGGAGTCTGGATACTCAATGAAACTGACCGGAACCTGAACGACCAACGTAATGACCGGAGCCTGAACACTCAACGTAATAACTAGAGTCTGGATACTCAATGGAAATGACCCGAGCCTGAATGCTCAACTTAATAACCGGAGTCTGGATACTCAACGAAACTGACCGGAGCCTGAACGCTCAACATAATGACCAGAGTCTGGATACCCAACGAAACTGACCGGAGCGTGAGTGCTCAACTTAATAACCGGAGTCTGGATACTCAACAAAAATGACTAGAGCCTGAACGCTCAACGTTATAACCGGAGTCTGGATACCCAACGAAACTGATCGGAGCGTGAGTGCTCAACGTAATAACCAGAGTCTGGATACTCAACGAAACTGACCAGAGTCTGAACGCTCAACGAGATAACTGGAGTCTGGATACTCAACGAAAGTGACCGGAGCTCGAACGCTCAAGGTAATAACCGGAGCCTGGATACTCAACAAAAATGACCGGAACCTGAACGCTAAACGTAATAACCGGAGTCTAGATACACAACGAAACTGACCGGAGCGTGAGTGCTCAACGTAATAACCGGAGTCTGGATACCCAACAAAACCGAATGGAGGCTAAACGCTCAACTTAATAACCGGAGTCTGGATACTCAACGAAACTGATCGGAGCCTGAACGCTAAACGTAACAACCAGAGTCTGGATACCAAACAAAACTGAATGGAGCCTAAACGCTCAACTTCATAACCGGATTCTGGATACTCAACGAAAATGACCGGAGCCCGAACGCTCAACGTAATAACCGGAGTCTGGATACTCAAAGAAAATGACTGGAGCATGAACTCTCAACTTAATAACCGGATTTTGGATACTCAACGAAACTGACTGTAACCTGAACGCTCAACGTAATAACCAAAGTCTGGATACTCAACAAAAACGACCGGAGCCTTAACGCTCAACATAATAACCGGAGTCTGGATACCCAACGAAACTTACCAGAGCCTGAATGCTCAACGTAATAACTGGAGTCTGGATACTCAACGAAATTGACCGGAGCCTGAACAATCAACGTAATGACCGTAGCCTGAACGCTCAACGTAATAACTGGAGTCTGGATACTCAACGAAACTGACCGGAGCCTGAACGACGAACGTAATGACCGGAGCTTGAACACTCCACGTAATAACCAGAGTCTGGATACTCAATGGAAATGACCGGAGCCTGAATGCTCAACTTAATAACCGGAGTCTGGATACTCAACAAAACTGACCGGAGCCTGAACGCTCAACATAATGACCAGAGTCTTGATACCCAACGAAACTGACCGGAGGGTGAGTGCTCAACGTAATAACCGGAGTCTGGATACTCAACAAAAATGACCAGAGCCTGAACGCTCAACGTAATAACCGGAGTCTGGATACCCAACGAAACTGATCGGAGCGTGAGTGCTCAACGTAATAACCAGAGTCTGGATACTCAACGAAACTGACCGGAGCCTGAACGCTCAACGAGATAACCGGAGTCTGGATACTCAACGAAAATGACCAGAGCTCGAGCGCTCAAGGTAATAACCGGAGCCTGGATACTCAACAAAAATGACCGGAGCCTGAACACTCAACGTAATAACCGGAGTCTGGATACACAACGAAACTGACCGGAGCGTGAGTGCTCAACGTAATAACCGGAGTCTGGATACCCAACAAAACAGAATGGAGCCTAAACGCTCAACTTAATAACCGGAGTCTGGATACTCAATGAAACTGATCGGAGCCTGAACGCTAAACGTAATAACCGGAGTCTGGATACCATATAAAACTGAATGAAGCCTAAACGCTCAACTTAATAACCGGATTCTGGATACTCAACGAAACTGACCGGAGCCTGAACGATCAACGTAATAACCAGAGTCTGGATACTCAACGAAAATGACCGGAGCCCGAACGCTCAACGTAATAACCGGAGTCTGGATACTCAAAGAAAATGACCGGAGCATGAACGCTCAACTTAATAACCGTATTTTGGATACTCAACGAAACTGACCGGAACCTGAACGCTCAACGTAATAACCGAAGTCTGGACACTCAACAAAAATGACCGCAGCCTTAACGCTCAACATAATAACCGGAATATGGATACCCAACGAAACTGACCAGAGCCTGAATGCTCAATCTAATAACTGGAGTCTGGATACTCAACGAAACTGACCGAAGCCTGAACGATCAAAATAATGACCGGAGCCTGAACGCTCAACGTAATAACTGGAGTCTGGATACTCAACAAAACTGACCGGAGCCTGAACGACCAACGTAATGACCGGAGCCTGAACACTCAACGTAATAACTAGAGTCTGGATACTCAATGGAAATGACCGGAGCCTGAATGCTCAACTTAATAACCGGAGTCTGGATACTCAACGAAACTGACCGGAGCCTGAACGCTCAACATAATGACCAGAGTCTGGATACCCAACGAAACTGACCGGAGCGTGAGTGCTCAACTTAATAACCGGAGTCTGGATACTCAACAAAAATGACCAGAGCCTGAACGCTCAACGTTATAACCGGAGTCTGGATACCCAACGAAACTGATGGGAGCGTGAGTGCTCAACGTAATAACCAGAGTCTGGATACTCAACGAAACTGACCGGAGTCTCAATGCTCAACGAGACAACCGGAGTCTGGATACTCAACGAAAATGACCGGAGCTCGAACGCTCAAGGTAATAACCGGAGCCTGGATACTCAACAAAAATGACCGGAACCTGAACGCTCAACGTAATAACCGGAGTCTAGATACACAACGAAACTGACCGGAGCGTGAGTGCTCAACGTAATAACCGGAGTCTGGATACCCAACAAAACAGAATGGAGCCTAAACGCTCAACTTAATAACCGGAGTCTGGATACTCAACGAAACTGATCGGAGCCTGAACGCTAAACGTAACAACCAGAGTCTGGATACCAAACAAAACTGAATGGAGCCTAAACGATCAACTTCATAACCGGATTCTGGATACTCAACGAAACTGACCGGAGCCTGAACGGTCAACGTAATAACCGGAGTCTGGATACTCAACGAAAATGACCGGAGCCCGAACGCTCAACGTAATAACCGGAGTCTGGATACTCAAAGAAAATGACCGGAGCATGAACTCTCAACTTAATAACCGGATTTTGGATACTCAACGAAACTGACTGTAACCTGAACACTCAACGTAATAACCGAAGTCTGGATACTCAACAAAAACGACCGGAGCCTTAACGCTCAACATAATAACCGGAGTCTAGATACCCAACGAAACTGACCAGAGCCTGAATGCTCAACGTAATAACTGGAGTCTGGATACTCAACGAAATTGACCGGAGCCTGAACAATCAACGTAATGACCGTAGCCTGAACGCTCAACGTAATAACTGGAGTCTGGATACTCAACGAAACTGACCGGAGCCTGAACGACCAACGTAATGACCGGAGCTTGAACACTCCACGTAATAACCAGAGTCTGGATACTCAATGGAAATGACCGGAGCCTGAATGCTCAACTTAATAACCGGAGTCTGGATACTCAACGAAACTGACCGGAGCCTGAACGCTCAACATAATGACCAGAGTCTTGATACCCAACGAAACTGACCGGAGGGTGAGTGCTCAACGTAATAACCGGAGTCTGGATACTCAACAAAAATGACCAGAGCCACAATGCTCAACGTAATAACCAGAGTCTGGATACCCAACGAAACTGATCGGAGCGTGAGTGCTCAACGTAATAACCAGAGTCTGGATACTCAACGAAACTGACCGGAGCCTGAACGCTCAACGAGATAACCGGAGTCTGGATACTCAACGAAAATGACCGGAGCTCGAGCGCTCAAGGTAATAACCGGAGCCTGGAGACTCAACAAAAATGACCGGAGCCTGAACGCTCAACGCAATAACCGGAGTCTGGATACACAACGAAACTGACCGGAGCGTGAGTGCTCAACGTAATAACCGGAGTCTGGATACCCAACAAAACAGAATGGAGCCTAAACGCTCAACTTAATAACCGGAGTCTGGATACTCAACGAAACTGATCGGAGCCTGAACGCTAAACGTAATAACCGGAGTTTGGATACCAAACAAAACTGAATGAAGCCTAAACGCTCAACTTAATAACCGGATTCTGGATACTCAACGAAACTGACCGGAGCCTGAACGATCAACGTAATAACCAGAGTCTGGATACTCAACGAAAATGACCGGAGCCCGAACGCTCAACGTAATAACCGGAGTCTGGATACTCAAAGTAAATGACCGGAGCATGAACGCTCAACTTAATAACCGGATTTTGGATACTCAACGAAACTTACCGGAACCTGAACGCTCAACGTAATAACCGAAGTCTGGACACTTAACAAAAATGACCGGAGCCTTAACGCTCAACATAATAACCGGAGTCTGGATACCCAACGAAACTGACCAGAGCCTGAATGCTCAATGTAATAACTGGAGTCTGGATACTCAACGAAATTGACCGGAGCCTGAACGATCAACGTAATGACCGTAGCCTGAACGCTCAACATAATAACTGGAGTCTGGATACTCAACGAAACTGACCGGAGCCTGAACGACCAACGTAATGACCGGAGCTTGAACACTCCACGTAATAACCAGAGTCTAGATACTCAATGGAAATGACCGAAGCCTGAATGCTCAACTTAATAACCGGAGTCTGGATACTCAACGAAACTGACCGGAGCCTGAATGCTCAACATAATGACCAGAGTCTTGATACCCAACGAAATTGACCGGAGGGTGAGTGCTCAACGTAATAACCGGAGTCTGGATACTCAACAAAAATGACCAGAGCCTGAACGCTCAACGTAATAACCAGAGTCTGGATACCCAACGAAACTGATCGGAGCGTGAGTGCTCAACGTAATAACCAGAGTCTGGATACTCAACGAAACTGACCGGAGCCTGAACGCTCATCGTGATAACCGGAGTCTGGATACTCAACGAAAATGACCGGAGCTCGAACGCTCAAGGTAATAACCGGAGCCTGGATACTCAACAAAAATGACCGGAGCCTGAATGCTCAACGTAATAACCGGAGTCTGGATACACAATGAAACTGACCGGAGCGTGAGTGCTCAACGTAATAACCGGAGTCTGGATACCCAACAAAACAGAATGGAGCCTAAACGCTCAACTTAATAACCGGAGTCTGGATACTCAACGAAACTGATCAGAGCCTGAACGCTAAACGTAATAACCGGAGTCTAGATACCCAACAAAACTGAATGGAGCCTAAACGCTTAACTTAATAACCGGATTCTGGATACTCAACGAAACTGACCGGAGTCTGAACGGTCAACGTAATAACCGGAGTCTGGATACTCAACAAAAATGACCGGAGCCCGAACGCTCAACGTAATAACCGGAGTCTGGATACTCAAAGAAAATGACCAGAGCATGAACGCTCAACTTAATAACTAGAGTTTGGATACTCAACGAAACTGACCGGAGCCTGAACGCTCAACGTAATAACCGGAGTCTGGATACTCAACAAATATGACCGGAGCCTTAACGCTTAACGTAATAACCGGAGTTTGGATACCTAACGAAACTGATCGGAGCGTGAGTGCTCAACGTAATATCCGGAGTCTTGATACTCAACGAAACTGACCGGAGCCTGAACGCTCAACGTAATAACCGAAGTTTGGATACCCAACAAAACTGAATGGAGCCTGAACGCTCAACTTAATAACCAGAGTCTGGATACTCAACGAAACTGAACGGAGCCTAAACGCTCAACGTAATAACCGGAGTCTGGATACTCAACGAAAATGACCAGAGCCCGAAAACTCAACATAATAACCGGAGTCTGGATACTCAAAGAAAATGACCGGAGCCTGAACGCTCAACTTAATAACCGGAGTTTGGATACTCAACGAAACTGACCGGAACCTGAACGCTCAACGTAATAACCGAAGTCTGGAAACTCAACAAAAATGACCGGAGCCTTAACGCTCAACGTAATAACCGGAGTCTGGATACCCAACGAAACTAACCAGAGCCTGAACGCTCAATGTAATAACTGGAGTCTGGATTCTCTACGAAACTGACCGGAGCCTGAACGATCAACATAATGACTGGAGCCTGAACGCTCAACATAATAACTGGAGTCTGGATACTCAACGAAACTGACCGGAGCCTGAACGACCAACGTAATTACCAGAGCCTGAACACTCAACGTAATAACCAGAGTCTGGATACTCAATGGAAATGATTGGAGCCTGAATGCTCAACTTAATCACGGGAGTCTGGATACTCAACCAAATTGACCGGAGCCTGAACGCTCAACGTAATAACCGAAGTCTGGACACTCAACAAAAATGACCGGAGCCTTAACGCTCAACATAATAACCGGAGTCTGGATACCCAACGAAACTGACCAGAGCCTGAATGCTCAATGTAATAACTGGAGTCTGGATACTCAACGAAATTCACCGGAGCCTGAACGATCAACGTAATGACCGTAGCCTGAACGCTCAACGTAATAACTGGAGTCTGGATACTCAACGAAACTGACCGGAGCCTGAACGACCAACGTAATGACCGGAGCTTGAACACTCCACGTAATAACCAGAGTCTAGATACTCAATGGAAATGACCGAAGCCTGAATGCTCAACTTAATAACCGGAGTCTGGATACTCAACGAAACTGACCGGAGCCTGAATGCTCAACATAATGACCAGAGTCTTGATACCCAACGAAACTGACCGGAGGGTGAGTGCTCAACGTAATAACCGGAGTCTGGATACTCAACAAAAATGACCAGAGCCTGAACGCTCAACGTAATAACCAGAGTCTGGATACCCAACGAAACTGATCGGAGCGTGAGTGCTCAACGTAATAACCAGAGTCTGGATACTCAACGAAACTGACCGGAGCCTGAACGCTCAACGTGATAACTGGAGTCTGGATACTCAACGAAAATGACCGGAGCTCGAACGCTCAAGGTAATAACCGGAGCCTGGATACTCAACAAAAATGACCGGAGCCTGAACGCTCAACGTAATAACCGGAGTCTGGATACACAATGAAACTGACCGGAGCGTGAGTGCTCAACGTAATAACCAGAGTCTGGATACCCAACAAAACAGAATGGAGCCTAAACGCTCAACTTAATAACCGGAGTCTGGATACTCAACGAAACTGATCAGAGCCTGAACGCTAAACGTAATAACCGGAGTCTAGATACCCAACAAAACTGAATGGAGCCTAAACGCTCAACTTAATAACCGGATTCTGGATACTCAACGAAACTGACCGGAGTCTGAACGGTTAACGTAATAACCGGAGTCTGGATACTCAACAAAAATGACCGGAGCCCGAATGCTCAACTTAATAACCGGAGTCTGGATACTCAAAGAAAATGACCAGAGCATGAACGCTCAACTTAATAACTAGAGTTTGGATACTCAACGAAACTGACCGGAGCCTGAACGCTCAACGTAATAACCGGAGTCTGGATACTCAACAAATATGACCGGAGCCTTAACGCTCAACGTAATAACCGGAGTTTGGATACCTAACGAAACTGATCAGAGCGTGAGGGCTCAACGTAATATCCGGAGTCTTGATACTCAACGAAACTGACCGGAGCCTGAACGCTCGACGTAATAACCGAAGTCTGGATACCCAACAAAACTGAATGGAGCCTGAACGCTCAACTTAATAACCAGAGTCTGGATACTCAACGAAACTGACCGGAGCCTAAACGCTCAACGTAATAACCGGAGTCTGGATACTCAACGAAAATGACCAGAGCCCGAAAACTCAACATAATAACCGGAGTCTGGATACTCAAAGAAAATGACCGGAGCCTGAACGCTCAACTTAATAACCGGAGTTTGGATACTCAACGAAACTGACCGGAACCTGAACGCTCAACGTAATAACCGAAGTCTGGAAACTCAACAAAAATGACCGGAGCCTTAACGCTCAACGTAATAACCGGAGTCTGGATACCCAACGAAACTAACCAGAGCCTGAACGCTCAATGTAATAACTGGAGTCTGGATTCTCTACGAAACTGACCGGAGCCTGAACGATCAACATAATGACTGGAGCCTGAACGCTCAACTTAATAACCGGAGTTTGGATACTCAACCAAACTGACCGGAGCCTGAACGCTCAACGTAATAACCAGAGTCTGGATACCCAACGAAAATGACCGGAGCCCGAACGCTCAACGTAATAACCGGAGTCTGGATACTTAAAGAAAATGACCAGAGCATGAACGCTCAACTTAATAACTGGAGTTTGGATACTAAACGAAACTGACCGGAGCCTGAACGCTCAACGTAATAACCGGAGTCTGGATACCCAACAAAACTGAATGGAGCCTGAAGGCTAAACTTAATAATCGGAGTCTGGATACTCAACGAAACTGACCGGAGCCTGAACGCCCAACATAATAACCGAAGTCTGGATACTCAACGAAAATGACCAGAGCCCGAACGCTCAACATAATAACCGGAGTCTGGATACTCAAAGAAAATGATCGGAGCATGAACGCTCAACTTAATAACCGGATTTTGGATACTCAACGAAACTGACCGGAACCTGAACGCTCAACGTTATAACCGAAGTCTGGATACTCAACAAAAATGACCGGAGCCTTAACGTTCAACGTAATAACCGGAGTCTGGATACCCAACGAAACTGACCAGAGCCTGAATGCTCAACGTAATAACTGGATTATGGATACTCAACGAAATTGACCGGAGCCTGAACGATCAATGTAATGACCGTAGCCTGAATGCTCAACGTAATAACTGGAGTCTGGATACTCAACGAAACTGACCGGAGCCTGAACGACCAACGTAATGACCGGAGCTTGAACACTTCACTAAATAACCAGAGTCTGGATACTTAATGGAAATGACCGGAGCCTGAATGCTCAACTTAATAACCGGAGTCTAGATACTCAACGAAACTGACCGGAGCCTGAACACTCAACATAATGACCAGAGTCTGGATACCCAACGAAACTAACCGCAGCGTGAGTGCTCAACGTAATAACCGGAGTCTGGATACTCAACAAAAATGACCAGAGCCTGAACGCTCAACGTAATAACCGGAGTCTGGATACCCAACGAAACTGACCGGAGCGTGAGTGCTCAACGTAATAACCGGAGTCTGGATACTCAACGAAACTGACCGGAGCCTGAACGCTCAACGTAATAACCGGAGTCTGGATACTCAACGAAAATGACCGGAACTCGAACGCTCAACGTAATAACCGAAGTCTGGATACTCAACAAAAATGACCGGAGCCTGAACGCTCAATGTAATAACCGGAGTCTGAATACCCAACAAAACTGACCGGAGCGTGAGTGCTCATCATAATAACCGGAGTCTGGATGCTCAACAAAAATGACCGGAGCCTGAACGCTTAACGTAATAACCGGAGTCTGGATACTCAACGGAAATGACCGGAACTCGAATGCTCAACGTAATAACCGAAGTCTGGATACTCAACAAAAATGACCGGAGCCTGAACGCTCAATGTAATAACCGGAGTCTGAATACCCAACAAAACAGACTGGAGCGTGAGTGCTCAACGTAATAACCGGAGTCTGGATGCTCAATAAAAATGACCGGAGCCTGAACTCTCAACGTAATAACCGGATTCTGCATACCCAACGAAACTGACCGGAGCGTGAGTGCTCAACGTAATAACCGGAGTCTGGATACTCAACGAAACTGACCGGAGCCCGAACGCTCAACGTAATAATAGGAGTCTGAATACCCAACAAAACTGAATGAAGCCTGAACGCTCAAGTTAATAACCGGGTTCTGGATACTCAACGAAACTGACCGGAGCCTGAACGTTCAACGTAATTACTGGAGTCCGGATACTCAACGAAACTGACCGGAGCCTGAACGCTCAACGTAATAATCGAAGTCTAAATTCCCAATGAAACTAATCGGAGTTTGAACATAAAATGTAATAACTAGAGTCTGGAGACTCAACAAAAATGACCGGAGCCTGAATGCTAATCGTAATAACCGGACTGGATATTCAACAATAATGACCAGTGCCTGAACGCTCAACGTAATAACCAGAGTCTGGATACCCAACAAAACTGACCGGAGCGTGAAAGCTCAACGAAATAATCGGAGTCTGGATACTAAACGAAACTGACCGGAGCCTGAACGCTCAAGGTAATAACCGGAGTCTGGATACCCAACGAAACTAACCGGAGCCTGAACGCTCAACTTAATAACCGGAGTCTGGATACTCAACGAAACTGACCGGAGCCTGGACATTCAACGTAATAACCGGAGTCTGGATACTCAACAAAAATGACCGGAGCCTGAATGCTCAACTTAATAACCGGAGTTTGGATACTCAACGAAACTGACCAGAGCTTGAACGCTCAACAGAATGACCAGAGTCTGGATACTCAACGAAAATGACCAGAGCCTGAACGCTCAACGTAATGACCGGAGTATGGATACTCAACAAAAATGACCGGAGCCTGTACACTCAACGTAATGACTGGAGTCTAGATACTCAACAAAACTTACCAGAGCATGGACGCTATACATAATAACCGAAGTCTGGATACCTAACGAAACTAACCGGAGCCTGAACGCTCAACGGAATAACCGGAGTCTGGATACTCAACGAAACTGACCGGAGCCTAAACGCTCAACGTAGTAACCGCAGTCTGGATACTCAACGAAAATGACCGGAGCCTGAACGCTCAATGTAATAATCAGAGTCTTGATGCTCAAAGAAAATGACCGGAGCCTGAACGCTCAACTTAATAACCGGAGTCTGGATACCCAACGAAACTGAACAGAGCCTGAACGCTAAATTTAATAACCGGAGTCTGGATACTCAACGAAACTGACCGGAGCCTGAAAGCTCAACGAAATAATCGGAGTCTGGATACTCAACGAAAATGACCGGAGCCTGAACGCTCAAGGTAATAACCGGAGTCTGGATACCCAACGAAAATAACCGGAGCCTGAATGCTCAACTTAATAACCGGAGTCTGGATACTCAACGAAACTGACCGGAGCCTGAACGCTCAAAGTAGTAACTGCAGTCTGGATACTCAACGAAAATGACCGGAGCCTGAACGCTCAACGTAATAATCGGAGTTTTGATGCTCAAAGAAAATGACCGGAGCCTGAACGCTTAACTTAATAACCGGAGTCTGGATACTCAACGTAACTGACCGGAACCTGAACGCTCAACGTAATAATCAGAGTCTGGATACCCAACGAAACTGACCGGAGCGTGAGTGCTCAACATAATAACCGGAGTCTGGATAATCAACGAAACTGACCGGAGCCTGAACGCTCAACGTAATAACCGGAGTCTGGATACCCAACGAAACTGAAGAGAGGCTGAACGCTAAACTTAATAACCGGAGTCTAGATACTCAACGAAACTGACTGGAGCCTGAACGCTCAACGTAATAAACGGAGTATGGATACTCAACGAAAATGACCGGAGCCTGAACGCTCAATGTAATAACCGGAGTCTGGATACTCAAAGAAAAGGACCGGAGCCTTCACGCTCAACTTAATAACCGGAGTTTGGATACTAAACGAAACTGACCGGAGCCTGAACGCTCAACGTAATAACCAGAGTCTGGATACTCAACAAAAATGACCGGAGCCTTAACGCTTTAATATAATAACCGGAGTCTGGATACCAAACGAAACTGACCAGAGCTTGAACGCTCAACGTAATAACTGGAGTCTAGATACTCAACGAAACTAACCGGAACCTGAACGATCAACGTAATAATCGGAGCCTGAACACTCAACGTAATAACCGGAGTCTGGATACTCAACAAAAATGACCGGAGCCTGAACGCTCAACGTAATGACCGGAGTATGGATACTCAACAAAAATGACCGGAGCCTGAACACTCAACGTAATGACTGGAGTCTAGATACTCAACAAAACTTACCAGAGCATGGACACTATACGTAATAACCGAAGTCTGGATACCTAACGAAACTAACCGGAGCCTGAACGCTCAACGGAATAACCGGAGTCTGGATACTCAACGAAAATCACCGGAGCCTGAATGCTCAATTTAATAACCGGAGTCTGGATTCCAAACGAAACTGATCGGAGCTTGAACGCTCAACGTAATAACTGGAGTTTGGATACTCAACGAAACTAATCGGAGTTTGAACAAAAAACGTAATAACCGGAGTTTGGAGACTTAACAAAAATGACAGGAGCCTGGACGCTATATGTAATAACCGGAGTCTGGATACCTAACGAAACTAATCGGACCCTGAACGCTCAACGGAATAATCGGAGTCTGGATACTCAACAAAAATCACTAGAGCCTGAATGCTCAACGTAATAACCGGAGTCTGGAAACCCAACGAAACTGACCGGAGCCTGAACGCTCAACATAATAACCGGAGTTTGGATAATCAACGAAACTAATCGGAGTTTGAACACAAAACGTAATAACCGGAGTTTGGAGACTTAACAAAAATGACCGGAGCCTGAATGCTCAACGTAATAACCGGACTGGATACTAAACAAAAATGACCGGAGCCTTAACGCTCAATATAATAACCGGAGTCTGGATACCAAACGAAACTGACCAGAGCGTGAAAGCTCAACGAAATAATCGGAGTCTAGATACTCAACGAAACTGACCGGAACCTGAACGATCAACGTAATGATCGGAGCCGGAACACTCAACGTAATAACCGGAGTCTGGATACTCAACAAAAATGACCGGAGCCTGAATGCTCAACTTAATAACTGGAGTTTGGATACTCAACAAAACTGACCGGAGCCTGAACGCTCAACGTAATGACCGGAGTATGGATACTCAACAAAAATGACCGGAGCCTGTACACTCAACGTAATGACTGGAGTCTAGATACTCAACAAAACTTACCAGAGCATGGACGTTATACGTGATAACCGAAGTCTAGATACCTAACGAAACTAACCGGAGCCTGAACGCTCAACGGAATAGTCGGAGTCTGGATACTCAACGAAAATCACTGGAGCCTGAATGCTCAATTTAATAACCGGAGTCTGGATTCCAAACGAAACTGACCGGAACCTGAACGCTCAACATAATAACCAGAGTTTGGATACCCAAAGAAACTGACCGGAGCCTGAACCCTCAACTTATTAACCGCAGTATGGATACTCAATGAAACTGACCGGAGCCTGGACGCTATACGTAATAACCGGAGTCTGGATACCTAACGAAACTAACCGGAGCCTGAACGCTCAACGGAATAATCAAAGTCTGGATACTCAACGAAAATCACCGGAGCCTGAATGCTCAACGTAATAACCGGAGTCTTGAAACCCAACAAAACTGACCGGAGCCTGAACGCTCAACTTAATAACCGGAGTTTGGATACTCAACAAAACTAATCGGTGTTTGAACACAAAACGTAATAACCGGAGTTTGGAGACTCAACAAAAATGACCGGAGCCTGAATGCTAAACGTAATAACCGGACTGGATACTCAACAAAAATGACCGGAGCCTGAACGTTCAACGTAATAACCAGAGTCTAGATACCCAACGAAACTGACCAGAGCGTGAAAGCTCAACGAAATAATCCGAGTCTGGATACTCAACGAAACTGACCGGAGCCTGAACGCTCAACGTAATAATCGAAGTCTGGATACTCAACAAAAATGATCAGAGCCTGAACGTTCAACGTAATAACCGGAGTCTGGATACCCAACGAAACTGACCGGAGCGTGAGTGCTCAACATAATAACCAGAGTCTGGATACTCAACGAAACTGACCGGAGCCTGAACGATCGACGTAATAATAGGAGTCTAGATACCCAACAAAACTGAATGAGGCCTGAATGCTCAACTTAATAACCGGATTCTGGATACTCAACGAAACTGACCGGAGCCTGAACGCTCAACGTAATAACCGGAGTCTGGATACTCAACGAAACTGACCGGAGCCTGAATGCTCAACGTAATAATCGGAGTCTAGATTCTCAACGAAACTAATCGGAGTTTGAACACAAAACGTAATAACCGGAGTCTGGAGGCTCAACAAAAATGACCGGAGCCTGAATGCTAAACGTAATAACCGGACTGGATACTCAACAAAAATGACCAGAGCCTGATTGCTCAACGTAATAACCAGAGTCTGAATACCCAATGAAACTGACCGGAGCCTGAAAGCTCAACGAAATAATTGGAGTCTGGATACTCAACGAAACTGACCGGAGCCTGAACGCTCAAGGTAATAACCGGAGTCTGGATACCCAACGAAACTAACCGGAGCCTGAACTCTCAACTTAATAACCGGAGTCTGGATATTCAACGAAACTGACCGGAGCCTGAACGCTCAACGTAGTAACCGGAGTCTGGATACTCAACGAAAATGACCAGAGCCTGAACGCTCAACGTAATAATCGGAGTCTGGATACTCAAAGAAAATGACCGGAGCCTCAACGCTCAACTTAATAACCGGAGTCTCGATACTCAATGTAACTGACCGGAACCTGAACGCTCAACGTAATAACCAGAGTCTGGATACCCAACGAAACTGACCGGAGCTTGAACGCTCAACTTAATAACCGGAGTCTGGATACTCAACGAAACTGACCGGAGCCTGAACGCTCAACGTAGTAACCGCAATCTGGATACTCAACGAAAATGACCGGAGCATGAACGCTCACCGTAATAATCGGAGTCTTGATGCTCAAAGAAAATGACAGGAGCCTGAACGCTCAACTTAATAACCGGAGTCTGGATACTCAACGTAACTGACCGGAACCTGAACGCTCAACGTAATAACCAGAGTCTGGATACCCAACGAAACTGATCGGAGCGTGAGTGATCAACATAATAACCGGAGTCTGGATAATCAACGAAACTGACCGGAGCCTGAACGCTCAACGTAATAACCGGAGTCTGGATACCCAACGAAACTGAACAGAGCCTGAACGCTAAACTTAATAACTGGAGTCTGGATACTCAACGAAACTGACCGGAGCCTGAACGCTCAACGTAATAACCGGAGTATGGATACTCAACGAAAATGACCGGAGCCTGAACGCTCAAGGTAATAACCGGAGTCTGGATACCCAACGAAACTAACCGGAGCCTGAACGCTCAACTTAATAACCGGAGTCTGGATACTCAACGAAACTGACCGGAGCCTGAACGCTCAACGTAGTAACCGCAGTCTGGATACTCAACGAAAATGACCGGAGCCTGAACGCTCAACGTAATAATCGGAGTTTTGATGCTCAAAGAAAATGACCGGAGCCTGAACGCTCAACTTAATAAGTGGAGTCTGGATACTCAACGTAACTGACCGGAACCTGAACGCTCAACGTAATAATCAGAGTCTGGATACCCAACGAAACTGACCGAAGCGTGAGTGCTCAACATAATAACCGGAGTCTGGATAATCAACGAAACTGACCGGACCCTGTACGCTCAACGTAATAACCGGAGTCTGGATACCCAACGAAACTGAAGAGAGGCTGAACGCTAAACTTAATAACCGGAGTCTAGATACTCAACGAAACTGACCGGAGCCTGAACGCTCAACGTAATAAACGGAGTATGGATACTCAACGAAAATGACCGGAGCCTGAACGCTCAATGTAATAACCGGAGTCTGGATACTCAAAGAAAAGGACCGGAGCCTTAACGCTCAACTTAATAACCGGAGTTTGGATACTAAACGAAACTGACCGGAGCCTGAACGCTCAACGTAATAACCGGAGTCTGGATACTCAACAAAAATGACCGGAGCCTTAACGCTTTAATATAATAACCGGAGTCTGGATACCAAACGAAACTGACCAGAGCTTCAACGCTCAACGTAATAACTGGAGTCTAGATACCCAACGAAACTGACCAGAGCGTGAAAGCTCAACGAAATAATCCGAGTCTGGATACTCAACGAAACTGACCGGAGCCTGAACGCTCAACGTAATAATCGAAGTCTGGATACTCAACAAAAATGATCAGAGCCTGAACGTTCAACGTAATAACCGGAGTCTGGATACCCAACGAAACTGACCGGAGCATGGACACTATACGTAATAACCGAAGTCTGGATACCTAACGAAACTAACCGGAGCCTGAACGCTCAACGGAATAACCGGAGTCTGGATACTCAACGAAAATCACCGGAGCCTGAATGCTCAATTTAATAACCGGAGTCTGGATTCCAAACGAAACTGACCGGAGCTTGAACGCTCAACGTAATAACTGGAGTTTGGATACTCAACGAAACTAATCGGAGTTTGAACAAAAAACGTAATAACCGGAGTTTGGAGACTTAACAAAAATGACCGGAGCCTGGACGCTATACGTAATAACCGGAGTCTGGATACCTAACGAAACTAATCGGAGCCTGAACGCTCAACGGAATAATCGGAGTCTGGATACTCAACGAAAATCACCGGAGCCTGAATGCTCAACGTAATAACCGGAGTCTGGAAACCCAACGAAACTGACCGGAGCCTGAACGCTCAACATAATAACCGGAGTTGGATAATCAACGAAACTAATCGGAGTTTGAACACAAAACGTAATAACCGGAGTTTGGAGACTTAACAAAAATGACCGGAGCCTGAATGCTCAACGTAATAACCGGACTGGATACTAAACAAAAATGACCGGAGCCTTAACGCTCAATATAATAACCGGAGTCTGGATACCAAACGAAACTGACCAGAGCGTGAAAGCTCAACGAAATAATCGGAGTCTAGATACTCAACGAAACTGACCGGAACCTGAACGATCAACGTAATGATCGGAGCCGGAACACTCAACGTAATAACCGGAGTCTGGATACTCAACAAAAATGACCGGAGCCTGAATGCTCAACTTAATAACTGGAGTTTGGATACTCAACAAAACTGATCGGAGCCTGAACGCTCAACGTAATGACCGGAGTATGGATACTCAACAAGAATGACCGGAGCCTGTACACTCAACGTAATGACTGGAGTCTAGATACTCAACAAAACTTACCAGAGCATGGACGTTATACGTAATAACCGAAGTCTGGATACCTAACGAAACTAACCGGAGCCTGAACGCTCAACGGAATAGTCGGAGTCTGGATACTCAACGAAAATCACCAGAGCCTGAATGCTCAATTTAATAACCGGAGTCTGGATTCCAAACGAAACTAACCGGAACCTGAACGCTTAACATAATAACCAGAGTTTGGATACCCAAAGAAACTGACCGGAGCCTGAACCCTCAACTTATTAACCGCAGTCTGGATACTCAATGAAGCTGACCGGAGCCTGGACGCTATACGTAATAACCGGAGTCTGGATACCTAACGAAACTAACCGGAGCCTGAACGCTCAACGGAATAATCAAAGTCTGGATACTCAACGAAAATCACCGGAGCCTGAATGCTCAACGTAATAACCGGAGTCTTGAAACCCAACAAAACTGACCGGAGCCTGAACGCTCAACTTAATAACCGGAGTTTGGATACTCAACAAAACTAATCGGTGTTTGAACACAAAACGTAATAACCGGAGTTTGGAGACTCAACAAAAATGACCGGAGCCTGAATGCTAAACGTAATAACCGGACTGGATACTCAACAAAAATGACCGGAGCCTGAACGCTCAACGTAATAACCAGAGTCTAGATACCCAACGAAACTGACCAGAGCGTGAAAGCTCAACGAAATAATCGGAGTCTGGATACTCAACGAAACTGACCGGAGCCTGAACGCTCAATGTAATAATCGAAGTCTGGATACTCAACAAAAATCATCAGAGCCTGAACGTTCAACGTAATAACCGGAGTCTGGATACCCAAAGAAACTGACCGGAGCTTGAGTGCTCAACATAATAACCGGAGTCTGGATACTCAACGAAACTGACCGGAGCCTGAACGATCGACGTAATAATAGGAGTCTAGATACCCAACAAAACTGAATGAGGCCTGAACGCTCAACTTAATAACCGGATTCTGGATACTCAACGAAACTGACCGGAGCCTGAACGCTCAACGTAATAACCGGAGTCTGGATACTCAACGAAACTGACCGGAGCCTGAATGCTCAACGTAATAATCGGAGTCTAGATTCTCAACGAAACTAATCGGAGTTTGAACACAAAACGTAATAACCGGAGTCTGGAGGCTCAACAAAAATGACCGGAGCCTGAATGCTAAACGTAATAACCGGACTGGATACTCAACAAAAATGACCAGAGCCTGATCGCTCAACGTAATAACCAGAGTCTGAATACCCAATGAAACTGACCGGAGCCTGAAAGCTCAACGAAATAATTGGAGTCTGGATACTCAACGAAACTGACCGGAGCCTGAACGCTCAAGGTAATAACCGGAGTCTGGATACCCAACGAAACTAACCGGAGCCTGAACTCTCAACTTAATAAC
>CAWUDS030000743.1:0-12500 GCA_963859935.3 Lathyrus sativus
TAGACTTATTAGAAGAAGTAGACTTATTAGAACAAGTAGACTTATTAAAAAATAAAAAAAAAATAAAAAAACAATATGGATATGATCTTTTTGCCTATCAATATCTAAATTATGTAGATAAGAATCAACCTTCTATTTATAGATATACATCACCTAGTTATAACACACCTAAAAATATAAAAGAAGTATTTGATCTAATGGGCGATAGCTTTATCCAAAATTATATAGCGGAAGATGATGAAAATAAGCCGGATAGAAAGTATTTTCGTTGGAGAGAAAGAAGGATGGGAATGAATGAAAAAAGAAGGAGAAGGACCAAAATAAGAAGGATAGCAATGAATGGAAAAAGAAAAAAGAATTCCATAACGAATGACAAATTATTGACTCCGAGTTTTGGTTTTTTGTCAAAATCAAAAATAGATGCATATAAGAAGAATCCGTGGATCTTACCACTAAATTTCTTGTTTATGCCGTTTTATAGTCAGAAGAACATTACTGATCAACTGGAATTACAGTTAGAAAAGAACGAATACGCGATTCACAGCAATCTAAAATCATATCTCGAAAGGTATTATAAGCCCAAGCATCGTTATAATGCAAATAGCCCTAAATACAGGAAGGATATGGCTGCAGAACAGAATTTCTTAATAGATAGATATGTGGGTTATTATTTACGCTGTGCGGAGTTTACGTACTACGGCGACAGCTACGCGAACATTGTCGGCGTACTAAATCTCCTGAAGCAAACGAAACAACCAAAACAAATTTTGTTGTCTACTATAAGGAGGGGAGAACTAGATCTGGAAACTTTTGTGCGTATAGTCAGTGATGATCCTTGTTTTTTTTACAGCAGGGATATTGAGGAAGTGCAGGACAACCTAGTTTTTTGTTTAGAACCCATTCGTTGTTCTTACAAAAAAAACTACGAACAATCATTTCTATATCAAACCATAAGCGTATCATTGAAGCACAAACGCCAAATTATAAATAAAGATAAAAATCATTATGATTTACTTGTTCCTGAAAATATTTTCTCCCCTAGACGCCGTAGAGAATTGCGAATTCTAACTTGTTTGAACCATAGGAAGAATCGGAAGACGATGGATAGAAACACAATAACTGATAAAGAAAAAACGAATTCTTCTGAAGTTTTGACTAAAAAGAAAGATCTTGATAGCGATACAAAAAAACTAAGGAATTTAAAATTCTTTCTTTGGCCAAATTATCGATTCGAAGATTTAGCTTGTATGAACCGCTATTGGTTTGATACACATAATGGAAGCCGTTTCAGTATATTGAGAATACGTATGTATCCTCGCCTCGATTGAAAATCTAGATTTTTGTTCTATTTATCCTAATATTTCTCGTAACATATCTATCTGATATGTGAACAATATTTATAGATAAATAAAATAAACGTCCACACACATTGTGGGAGTCATACGAATTCAATTTCTCAATGATGTCTCCATAAATCCATCGAAAAATGAATAAAATCTATTGTCTTATTTTTGTCTTTAAAATACAAGACAATAGATTTTATTCATTTTATGAATCCATAAATATAGTATTTATTATCTATTTGAATTACATTCCTTAATAATGAATTAATTTGAAAAAAAAAAAAGAAATTCAGAATTGTTAAATAAATGAAGAGAAAATTTTTTATAAAAAATTAAAAATAAGTGTAATTACTATTACTGATCAATAAAAATATCTACCAAAAAGGAGGGGGGGGAAGCTTTCATTTTATGATCAAAAATCCAGTTATACCTGTTATTTCAAAAAAAAAAAAAGAAGAAGAAAACCCGGGATCGGTTGAATTTCAAGTATTCATCTTAACTAATAAGATACGAAGACTTACTTCACATTTTGAATTACATCCAAAGGACTATTTATCTCAAAGAGGTTTACGTATAATTCTGGGAAAACGACAACGACTATTGTCGTATTTGTCAAAGAAAAACAAAATACGTTATCAAAATTTAATAAATCGGTTGGGTATTCGGGATTCATTCACAAATTAGCTAATTTCAAGAATCATTTTCAATTATTCGATTTATTAGATACTGAATTTTGATTAACTTTTTTTTGAACGATTCATGGAAGAATGAATCGAGGAAAAACCTATGAATGTCCCAGCTACAAGAAAAGACCTCATGATAGTAAATATGGGGCCTCAACACCCATCGATGCATGGTGTTCTGCGACTTATTGTTACTCTGGATGGTGAAGATGTTATTGATTGTGAGCCAATATTGGGTTATTTACACAGAGGTATGGAAAAAATAGCGGAAAACCGAACAATTATACAATATCTGCCTTATGTAACACGTTGGGATTATTTAGCTACTATGTTCACAGAAGCAATAACTGTAAATGGACCGGAACAATTGGGAAATATTCAAGTACCTAAAAGAGCCAGCTATATAAGAGTAATTATGTTGGAGTTAAGTCGTATAGCTTCTCATCTACTATGGCTGGGACCTTTTATGGCAGATATTGGTGCACAAACCCCTTTTTTCTATATTTTTAGAGAAAGAGAATTAATATATGATCTATTCGAAGCTGCCACAGGTATGAGAATGATGCATAATTTTTTTCGTATTGGGGGAGTAGCGGCTGATCTACCTTATGGTTGGATCGATAAATGTTTGGATTTCTGCAATTATTTTTTAACAAGGGTTATTGAATATCAAAAACTTATTACGCGAAATCCAATTTTTTTAGAACGGGTTGAAGGAGTGGGTGTTGTTGGTAGAGAGGAAGTTATAAATTGGGGGTTATCAGGACCGATGCTTCGGGCTTCCGGAATACAATGGGATCTACGTGAAGTTGATAATTATGAGTGTTACGAGGAATTGGATTGGGAAGTTCAATGGCAAAAAGAAGGAGATTCATTAGCTCGTTATTTAGTTCGAATTGGTGAAATGGTGGAATCCATAAAAATAATTCAACAGGCTTTGGAAGGAATTCCAGGGGGGCCTTATGAAAATTTTGAAATTCGCTGCTTTGATAGAGAAAAGGAGCCAGAATGGAATGATTTTGAATATCGATTCATTGGTAAAAAACCGTCTCCTACTTTTGAATTGCCGAAACAAGAACTTTATGTGAGAATTGAGGCCCCCAAGGGAGAATTAGGAATTTTTCTAATAGGAGATCAGAATGGTTTTCCTTGGAGATGGAAAATTCGTCCACCCGGTTTTATCAATTTGCAAATTCTTCCTCAATTAGTTAAAAGAATGAAATTGGCTGATATTATGACAATACTAGGTAGCATAGATATCATTATGGGAGAAGTTGATCGTTGAAATGATAATTGATACAACGGAAGTCCAAGATATAAACTCCTTTTCCGGATTGGAATCTTTCAAAGAGGTCTATGGAATTCTATGGATACTTTTACCAATTTTGATTCTTGTCTTGGGAATTACAATAAGTGTACTAGCAATTGTATGGTTAGAAAGAGAAATATCTGCAGGGGTACAACAGCGTATTGGACCTGAATATGCTGGTCCTTTTGGAATGCTTCAAGCTCTAGCAGACGGAACAAAACTACTATTCAAAGAGAATCTTATTCCATCTAGGGGAGATATTCATTTATTCAGTATTGGACCATCCATATCAGTCATATCCATTCTAATAAGTTATTCAGTAATTCCGTTTGGCTATAATTTTGTTTTATCTGATTTCAATATGGGTGTTTTTTTATGGATTGCTATTTCGAGTATTGCTCCCATTGGACTTCTTATGTCAGGATATGGCTCAAATAATAAATATTCCTTTTTGGGTGGTCTACGAGCTGCTGCTCAATCGATTAGTTATGAAATACCATTAACTCTATGTGTCTTATCAATATCTCTACGTGCGATTCGTTGAAACCGAAAAAGCTATTCGATGCTATTCTATTGCTATACTCCTCTCTTTATAGTACTATATTTCTATATAGTACTATAATTTCTGTATAGTACTATATAGCGAATAAATTGAATAGAAACCTTCATTATCTTTATTTTCTTTTTCAAAATTCTGATTGAAGAACTAAATTAGATAGTTATATGAGTGAAATAAAACAGCTTATATTGAATCTAATTTCAGAATACTAGATTCCTGCTAGTTAATAGATAGTATGATGATTTTATAAGGGCAGTCAAAATATTGAGTCTCATTTTCTATGTATAAGAATGAAATAAAATTATAAACAGAAGAGGACATTTAACCCAAGATTGGATAATTTGTCATCCTGTTTTGAAGCGGTCTCAAAAGACCAACCTTATTGAGTTTTAGTTACCATTTTTATGAATTATCATAGATATATAAAAATAAATAAGGGGGGTTAATAAAAAAGACTGGATGGTTAGAAACACCAAGATACACAAAGGATTAGTAACACAGATTTTGTAAATTATCCAAAAGAAAATTTACGCAGAATATAAAAAGAATACTAATTGGGGGCTTTAAGTTGGTAGAAAAAAGAAAGCAGTACTCCCCACAACTCCGATCCAGAGTATGCTTCCATTCAATCACTAAATAAATTACTATCAGGAACGAAAAAATCCTTTCCAATTTTTGGAGGTCCCTTTTTCATTTCATAGCACAAAAAAGAAGAATAGGAACGAAAAAAAAATAAGAAATCAAAAACGAAAAATAGATTTCTCTTTCGTTTTTGATTTCTTATATCCATATTCATGGAGATAAAATTCACATCATAATTAAGAAACGGATGTGTAATTATTTTTCGTCATTCAAAATCATGAGGGTTATTGAGAATTATAAAAGAGTATTTTATTGAAGAATTCAGTTATTACTCAACAAATTTGTATTTTCTTAGGGATGAGATCAATTCAGAAGTGCTTTAATTGGATCTTTTATGAAAATCGATTTCTCTTTCTTATTTCTAGAACAGACAGAATTGAATTGGTCTAATTCAGAACCGTTCGATAGATTTTAATCTTCTATATCTTAGGGATATATCAAGAGATAAATAATCGACCCGGTCCTTAGATTTACTTAAGGCTTTCCAGGAGCCGTATGAGGTGAAAATCTCATGTACGGTTCTGTAATAGAGATGGGAACAGGAATGTTATCACCGACTAGGATTATCTAACAGTTTAAGTACAATTGATATAGTTGATGCGCAATCAAAATATGGTTTTTGGGGTTGGAATTTGTGGCGTCAACCTATGGGTTTCATCGTTTTTATAATTTCTTCGCTAGCAGAATGTGAAAGATTACCTTTTGATTTACCAGAAGCAGAAGAAGAATTAGTAGCTGGTTATCAAACAGAATATTCAGGTATTCGATTTGGTTTATTTTACGTTGCTTCCTATTTAAACCTTTTCATTTCTTCATTATTTGTAACAGTTCTTTACTTGGGCGGTTCCAATATTTCTATTCCATACATATTTGTTTCTGAATTTTTTGAAATAAATAAAACATACGGAGTTTTTGGAACTACAATTGATCTCTTTATTACATTAGCTAAAAGCTATTTTTTCTTATTCGTTTCTATCATAACAAGATGGTCTTTGCCTAGGCTAAGAATGGATCAATTATTAAATCTTGGATGGAAATTTCTTTTACCGATTTCTCTCGGTAATCTATTATTAACAACTTCATCTCAATTGTTTTCGCTGTAAAAGATGTTCTATATTCATTACTTGTCTCAAATAAGAGAAAGAAATCAAAAAAAACTATACTATTCATAGATATTTACAATATGTTCCTTATGGTAACTGGGTTCATGAATTATGGTCAACAAACAGTACGAGCTGCAAGGTACATTGGTCAAAGTTTCATGATTATCTTATCTCACGCAAATCGTTTACCTGTAACTATTCAATATCCTTATGAAAAATTAATCACATCAGAACGTTTCCGCGGTCGAATCCATTTTGAATTTGATAAATGCATTGCTTGTGAAGTATGTGTTCGTGTATGTCCTATAGATTTACCCGTTGTTGATTGGAAAATGGAAACGGATATTCGAAAGAAACGATTGCTAAATTACAGTATTGATTTCGGAATCTGTATTTTTTGTGGTAACTGTATTGAGTATTGTCCAACAAATTGTTTATCAATGACTGAAGAATATGAACTTTCAACTTATGATCGTCATGAATTGAATTATAATCAAATTGCTTTGGGCCGTTTACCAATGTCAATAATTGATGATTATACAATTCGAACAATTCAAATCAAAAAAGACAATTTATTATAATTCAATAAAATACAACTTAAAAAAAAAACACACACAAATATTCTATATATTTCTATAGATAGAATAGATATAAATAGAATAATCTAAATCAAATATTTTAAATGTATAAAAAATGAATAATATAGTAAATATCATATTAGTAGAAATATTCTATAATTATTAGAGAACTATATTCTTCAATAGAATATATTAATATATTCTCGAAATTGAAAATATTTTGGAATTTCAATAAGATTTTCAATGGTTATATATGTTCTATCTACCTTTATACTTGAGTTTTCATATCGTTTCAAACTACTCTTTTGTATAAAGAGTGGAATGACATTGATTATATAACCATAACTATATCAATTTAAACTACTTAGGTTTTTCAATGCAAAGAAAAATTGAAATATATAAATTTTTTTTCCTGGTCATATCAATAAGGTCATGAAATTTCGATTTCGTTGTCTTTTTTTTTACATATAATGGATTTGCCTGAAACGCTGCACGATTTTCTTTTAGTCTTTCTGGGATCGGGTCTTCTATTAGGAAGTTTAGGAGTAGTATTACTTACCAACCCCATTTTTTCTGCTTTTTCGTTGGGACTGGTTCTTGTTTGTATATCTTTATTATATATTTTAGCAAACTCGCATTTTGTAGCTGCATCACAGCTACTTATTTACGTGGGAGCTATTAACATTTTAATCATATTTGCTGTGATGTTCATGAATAGTTCCGAATATTACCAAGATTTGAATCTTTGGACCGTAGGGGATGGAATTACTTTGATAGTTTGTACAAGTATTTTTGTTTCATTAATCACTATTATTTCCGATACATCATGGTACGGAATTATTTGGACTACAAGACCAAATCAGATTATTGAGCAAGATTTGATAAGTACTAGTCAACAAATTGGAATTCATTTATCAACAGATTTTTTTCTTCCATTTGAACTAATTTCCATAATTCTTTTAGTTTCTTTGATAGGTGCAATTGTCGTAGCTCGCCAGTAAGAAATCTTTAGAGAACTAGTAATAGAAATCAAGATTCTTTTTTTTTTCAATTTTCTCACATTTATTTCTGTCGAATTCTATGTGAAGTGAAAGAGTTTTTTTTTATGTAGAAATTCTTTTTTTTTTTATTGCCGATATATTCTTTTGTTAATGAATCCAAATTTATAAGGAGTTGGTCAATGATGCTCGAACATGTACTTGTTTTGAGTGCCTATTTATTTTCTATTGGTATCTATGGATTGATCACGAGCCGAAATATGGTTAGAGCCCTTATGTGTCTTGAACTTATACTGAATGCAGTTAATATAAATCTAGTAACTTTTTCTGATTTTTTTGATAATCGCCAATTAAAAGGAAATATTTTTTCAATTTTTGTTATAGCTATTGCAGCCGCTGAAGCGGCTATCGGACTGGCTATTGTTTCCTCAATTGCTCGTAACAGAAAATCAACCCGTATCAATCAATCGAATTTGTTGAATAAATAGCATTAATCCTATAATAATAAAGTAGAATTTCAAATAGTGTAATATGAATCTAATCAATTCATTTGAGTATTTATTCGACACAACTTATGATCATATCATGTTTACATTGCCTAAATCATAAGAAATGAAAGTATCCTGGTCCTCTTCGATTCCCTCTTGTAAATTTATCTAGACGCCTTTTTTTATTAACAGTTAACAATATTATCACAAATCATTGATTCATCTGGTATATAAATATACGATTCATTTACGAGTTTACTAGATCGATAATTTGCATTTTTGAACATCCAAAATTACTATAGATAATGTCACATTCAGTAAAGATTTATGATACATGTATAGGATGTACTCAATGTGTCCGAGCCTGTCCCACAGATGTATTAGAAATGATACCTTGGGGTGGATGTAAAGCTAAGCAAATAGCTTCTGCCCCAAGAACAGAGGACTGTGTTGGTTGTAAGAGGTGTGAGTCCGCTTGTCCGACGGATTTCTTAAGTGTTCGAGTTTATTTATGGCATGAAACAACTCGAAGTATGGGTCTCGCTTATTGATTCGTTTCAAAAAACACCACACGAATACGTTTTTTACTGGCAAAAACTCGTGTTCAAAATAAAAAAGAAAAAAATTCTATTTTATTTTGAGCATGGGCTTTTCTGGCCCAAGTGTATCTTATTTTTATCACGAATTTTTTTCCTTGGTTAACAATAGTTGTTGTTTTCCCAATAGCCGCAGGTTCCTTAATTTTCTTATTTCCTCATAGGGGAAATAAGGTAATTAGGTGGTATAGCATTTGTATATGCTTAATCGATCTCCTTCTAACAACCTATGCATTTTGTTATCATTTCCAATTGGATGATCCACTAATTCAACTGACGGAGAATTATAAATGGATCCATTTTTTTGATTTTTACTGGAGATTAGGAATAGATGGACTCTCCATAGGACCTATTTTACTGACAGGATTGATAACTACTTTAGCCACTTTAGCAGCTCAGCCGGTTACTCGAAAATACCAATTATTTTATTTCCTGATGTTAGCAATGTATAGCGGTCAAATAGGACCATTTTCTTCTCGAGACATTTTACTTTTTTTCATCATGTGGGAATTGGAATTAATTCCCGTTTATCTACTTTTATCCATGTGGGGGGGAAAGAAACGTTTGTATTCAGCTACAAAGTTTATTTTGTACACTGCAGGAGCTTCTGTTTTTTTATTAATGGGAATTCTGGGTATTGGTTTATATGGCTCTAATGAACCAACATTTAATTTTGAAACATTAATTAATCAATCATATCCCGTGGCACTAGAAATAATATTCTATACGGCATTTCTTATTGCTTTTGCTGTCAAATCGCCGATTATACCCTTACATACATGGTTACCAGATACCCACGGAGAGGCGCATTACAGCACTTGTATGCTTTTAGCCGGAATCTTATTAAAAATGGGAGCATATGGGTTGGTTCGAATTAATATGGAATTTTTTTCCCACGCTCATTCCATATTTTGCCCCTGGTTAATGATATTAGGTTGTATTCAAATAATCTATGCCGCTGCAACATCTTTTGGTCAACGGAATCTAAAAAAAAGAATCGCTTATTCTTCCGTATCTCATATGGGTTTTATAATTATAGGAATTGGTTCTATAAGTGATACTGGTCTCAACGGGGCCATTTTACAAATAATATCTCATGGATTTATTGGCGCTGCCCTTTTTTTCTTGGCAGGAACTAGTTATGATAGACTGCGTCTTCTTTATCTTGACGAAATGGGCGGAATGGCTATCCCAATGCCAAAAATATTCACTATTTTCACTATCTTATCAATGGCTTCTCTTGCATTGCCTGGCATGAGCGGTTTTGTTGCAGAATTGATAGTTTTTTTTGGAATAATTACTAGTCAAAAATATCTTTTCATGATGAAAATACTAATTACTTTTGTAACAGCAATTGGAATGATATTAACTCCTATTTATTTATTATCTATCTTACGGCAAATGTTCTATGGATACAAGTTTTTTAATACATCAAACTCTTCTTTTTTTGATTCTGGGCCCAGAGAATTATTTATTTCTATTTCTATCCTTATACCCATAATAGGTATTGGTATTTATCCAGATTTCATTTTCTCATTTTCGGTTGACAAGGTTGAAGCTATTCTATCTCATTTTTGATGGATGATTTTTGTGAATAAATGAATCAAAAAGATACAAAAAAATATTTTCCCGTTAGATTCATTTAAAAAATTGAAATTAGAATCGAATATGTTTGTTGTTTGTGAGAACCCCTTGAATCATTACATTACTTGATTGAAAGGGTTCTCGACGATTTATGGAAAGTATATATTTATATGCTTTCCATATTTTTCTTTATCAGGTTCTTTGAGTCAATTAGATGTAAATGAACCATAACTATGTAGTCCTATTCCTAATAGATTGATCCCCAAATAACATATCCAAATTATAAGAAATCCTATCGAGGCCACTATTGAAGAATTTACACCCTCTAATTTTTTATTTTTTCTAGTATGTAAATAAATCGCGAATATGGTCCAAGTAATAAAGGCCCAAGTTTCCTTTGGATCCCAATTCCAATAGGAACCCCATGCCTCGTTAGCCCATACTGCTCCTGAAAGAATACCTACCGTTAAAAAGAGAAAACCCATACTAATAATACGATAACCCCAACGATCCAATTGTTGAATAAATTGAGACCTATAATAATTTCTAGAAGAAGAAAAATAAGTTTTTCGTAAAACATTGTTTCTTTCATTCCTATTCATGTATTTGATTTCAACAAAATCAACTGATTTTTTTAAAGAATCAAAATTCTTGGTAAAAGAAAGAATTTGGATGACTTCTTGAAACGTAATGACTAAAATAGCCACTGATAATAATGATCCACATAAAAGAGCTGCATAGCCCAGTATCATCATACTTACGTGCATCATTAGCCAATGGGATTGTAGAGCGGGTACTAATATTACGGATTGATGCAGTTTGGTTAAAAGACCCGAAGTCGCAAAGGCTTGGGTAAAAATAACACTTGGTGCAATTATTGTACTTAAAAGGTTTTTCTCCTTTTTAAAAAAAAGAACCATATGAAAAATTGAAAAACCCCATGAAAGAAAGATTAGGGATTCATATAAATCACTAAATGGTAAATGTCCCGAAAAAAACCAACGAGTAATTAACAATCCCGTTACACAGAAAAAAGTTATTATCATGGCTTTTTTGGACAAATCATATAATCCTACAATTTCATTGACTAATAAGGTTATCAAATGAATTGAAATAACAATTGATATAAGGGAAAACGATATATGAGTTAATATATGCTCTAAAGTTGATAATATCATATATATCATGAAAATAAAAATATCTATAATGAAAATAAAAAAGGTATGAATACTCGGAATAGAAATAGGGAATTCATTATAGGACTTATGATATGATTATTTGAAAATTTTTCAAATAAAATATAGGATGCCATGCCGCTACTCGGACTCGAACCGAGATGCTCTAGCACTGCTTCCTAAGAGCAGCGTGTCTACCAATTTCACCATAGCGGCTTACTCGAAATCATAATAACCCAGTATTTAGTCAATCGTCGAGATTGAATAAAGTAAAGTTCGATATTTATTGAGTACATTTCTAAACATTTATTATATAAATTGAGAATAAAAAGTAATTTTATTGAACAGATCTGAATAGAGAAATATATGATATATGGAATCATTTTTTTTTATTTAAGTAAAAGAACGTTTTGATTTCTCTATTCAGATCTGTTTTTTTTTTCAATTTTGACTTTTTGAAATCAAAAAAAAAAGCACTAAATTAGAACTATCTAGTTCTGACTTCAATCCAGTAATGAAAAAGATAATTATTTTTTTGTAGTTGCTTATGACTCATTCAAAAAAATTAGATTCTATATATATTTAGAATAATCTAATTTTTACGATTAATTGTGTAAAGCGTGTAGTAGCAACGGAACCCAGAGAGAATATATGGAAAAGACAGTTGTATTGTATACTATTCTATTATTATATATTAGTTAATGATCTCGGTTCAGAGAGTCCTTTCTTTCGTGATGAACTAGCTACATTTTATCGCTGTGGGCGGAGGAGAAAGGCAACAAGATGATTGTAACATCATAAAAGCAAGTAGATCAACGTCGTTCCAATATACAACATAGGTTTTGGCAATGCAATGTGGTTGGGCTCTCATGTCGATCCGAATAAATCATCCTTTTCGCTGAAGTAATTGCCTGCTAGACAAGAGGATAACAAGTTCAAAATTCTGTGTTAATGGTCGGATTACCACTCTTTTTTTTGTTTTGTAATGATGAATCTTCTATGTGTTCCTAAAAAAATTGGTATCTTTTTCAGGGTCTCGGGGAGAAATGGAAACACATAAGAACTCTTGAATTGAAATGGAAAAATAGATGATGTAACTCCAGTTATTTCGTAAATTAAAAAATCTTTGTCACAAGAAAAAACGGGTTCATCCATTTAATCTTGCCTTAGTTCAGATTTTTTTCTATTTTTAAGAATACGGAGTCGGGTTCTTACCCGTATTGAATAGAACACTGGGCCAAATCTTCTTTATTTAGATCCGGAAAATCCTATGGTTTTATGAAATCATATGATATTGCTCTAATCCATAGTCAATCCTATTTCCAATAGGAGCAGTTGACAATTCAATCTAATTTTGCCCATTCTTTTTGTATACGTAAGAGTGTGAAAAGAAGGCCCAATTCAAGTTGTTTAAGTAAACAAAAAAATAGTCGCGTTGAATT
>CAWUDS030000743.1:22500-40684 GCA_963859935.3 Lathyrus sativus
TGACATGCTGTCTTCTTCATATAGATAGATATAGGATCTATAGAGCAATTACTGAGAAGTAGATTTTGTGAAACAACCCTCCCTATCTGATAAAAAAGGATCCCATGATCCTGAATCTCTCTTATATGAGATCTAAAATTCCAAGTTTGTCTATGAAGAGCAAATCGAATTATATTAGTGTCTATAATAGATTTCTTTTGTATAATACTAATCGATAGCGCCTCATTAGTAAGTGCTACAAGATCAGGTACATTAGAACCTAGAGTTATAGACCCCAATCGATTAGTATTGAATATTTGCTTTTCCAAGTGAAATCCCCTAGTATATGAAAGAGTAAAAAAGTGCTTTCTTTGTTGTGGAATAAGAAGCCTTCGTACCTTAATGCATGTATTTAATTTATCCGTCCCTATTAAACAAGGGTCTACTTTTTCTGGAATATGAGTAGAAGCAATAACAAGATTATTGCTAGTAGAACCTTTTTCAGAATCTCTGGAAAGAGAGTTCACTAATATACCCAGCGATAAGTCATCCGACTCCTTCCTATCGAAATCATGAATGTTTGGAATCCAAATTATGCAAGGAGACATTGCTTTTACTAATTCCAATTGAATTGTGAGATAAAACCGGTCTAGTTCCTTTTCCGGTATGATATCGCTAGATACCGGATCCTCCATACTTAGAAACTTCAATCGGCTATCAAGCTTACGGTCGAAATCGTCGCTATGATCCCTTTCATAATTCTCTGGATTATAGCAACTACCCTCGTAATCCGGTAAAAGACTGTAAATGGTACCCTCTCTTTGATCAAAAAGATCGTCCTCATCATAACTCGTATCAAAACCCCTAGGAAAGTTCTCCAGGAACTTGTTTACAAATACTGTAATGAAAGGAACATAGGAGGTTGTCGCTAGAGATTTGAGCAAATAGGATTGTCCAGTTATTATAGAACCTATCACTAAAATACCCCTAGAAGGGGATAGGGCTAAGCGTAGCGAAAAGGGTTTATCATGAGATGGGAAATCCAAACAGCTAGCCCTACACGGGATTTCTGAATAAGTGATTGTCTGATAATGAGCGAGGAATACCCGTCTTTCTGCTAAGCAGGATGTATTGAACTCATAATTCATTAGATCCTTTTTATGAATGTCAATTAAATATCGTAAGTAAATTGTTCCCGGTTGTTCAATCATTTGATAACCAGAGTTATTCTTTGATAACTCATCACTATTAGTAAGACTCACTAAAATTTGATCCATCCTTTTTTCTGTCGTTAAGGTAGAGAAAGTAAGCAAGAATTCTCTTTCTTTATCAGCAATTAAATCACTATTCGCGATCCAGGATTCTATTTTATCAGAAATGCAATCACTATTCATGTTTTTTCTTTTTTTTATCAATGAATAGATTTCTTTACTTGTATGACTTAAATGTCTCGTATTTTTCAAAAACGCGATTCGATTGATGGGATTTGGTAGAATCCTTATGAACTTCATGAGATTAAAACCTTCACCCCTTGGGACGCCAGAAGGCGAACCTCGTCTTTCTTCTCGAAAATTTTCGAATTGTTTTAGAGCCATTCGAAAAATATACTGTAACCAGAAATATTTTTGTTCTGATGTACCATACCTATCCAGAAGTTTTTTCAATTCAATGATGTAGGATGGAATCATCAACGATTTGACCTGTTCGAACTCTGTCTGTAACTCATTAGAGAATCGAGAAACAAAGGAAAGATGTGTATGAACTAAATATCCAGTAATAAGAAGAAGTAAAAGGATTGAAAACAGGAACTCCTCAATATTTAGTGATCTCAGATGTGTCGATATGAATGGTGACTCATTATTTGTGTGAAGAAGATCTTTTTCGTACACCTCTACAAGAGACTTATGTAAACACTTACTCCAAATCTCACTTATACGATTCCGTTGTCCAATACCCAGTTTTTTCCGAAGAATTGCCTTGGCTCCATGGATAAGATTAGGCAAAATAGATAACATTTTTTTCCATTTAGGACTCTTCTTTAGTATCACAAATAGGTCTGAAAAAGTATGTATAAATAGTAAAAGTAGATTTTTTTGCCCTGTCGTGGTAAGGAGCGACGGTATTATATACGGGTACAATGGCTTCAATTTGGAGAGAACGGTTGAAAAACTACTCTTTCTTTGAAAGTTTCTATACATCTGCCCTTTTTTAAGGAATTTTTTTAGAGGTTTTTTTTTCCTCTTTTCGGATGGTAAAAATTCCTCAGAATATAGAGTATATGAATATAGAGTATATAGAGTGTCACGCAAATCAGTGTCAAGCAAATCTATGTTTAAATCGAAATCCAAATACGTATGCAACTTTTTCCATTTTGGATCAGACAGATTAATAGCGGAAAGACGATTACAATAAGTTCTTTCAAAATTCACTATTTCTTCCTCTGTTAGAGGTGTTCCAGAAATGTCCGCAATAGCTCTAGGACCGCGAGTTGGAAAATGGAAAGATTTGTACAAGTCATATCCGTCATCACCACTTTGCGGAAAATTATTTAATATGTTAGAGACCTCTAACTCGCTTGGTGAAATAGTATCTCTGTCCAAAAAAACATGTTTTTTTTTCCCGTCGCCAAAAGAAAATATTTTCTTTCGACTGAACAAGACATTGAGGAATTGTTCATACAAAAAATCATAATTACAGGACCTTTCCCCATAAAAAGAGAATCTTTTCTTACAATCGAAATCTTGATTATTCAAGAATCGAAGTCGATTTACTTTATAAAAAGAGGAAATCAATGAACTTCTATGAAAACATTTCACAGGATTCAGCCAATTGTCTTGATTTGCTATCTGATTGATCAATAATTTCGATTTTTGAGAAGTATAATAGTCATCCAATAATAGGGCTTTCTTTTTTTTCAAATGAACCGTTTGCAGACCCATTGATTCTAACAACTGATTCCCGAGTGCATCATTCATACGTTTCAATTCATCCATATGGATCTGAGACCTATGAACGGGCATACTCCCAAAACTCACCAAGAAAAAAGGAACTGAGTTAGAGAAAAAGGGAAGAAGCTTGGACAAAAACAAACAAAGTGACTTAGAAAAATTTTTTTTGTCGATAACCTCAGACCAATCAATCGAATATGCATTCATATGTAATCGATCGAACACTACTTGAAAACGGCTATTCTCCTCAGAAATGAAATGGTCCAAATGTTCCTGGAAATTCTTGCTCCCCTTGGACCATTTGTATTTATCTGTATTTGGATCCTTATTCACGGATCTCTCGGTTCGATAAATAAAAAGAAGAGGATCAAAGCATTTCTTCTGACTCTTTTTCCAATTTGAGAAACGTTGATTGATCATGTGTTTCCTTAGAGGTATATGATTATGAATATCATTTTCATACCTTTTAATTACATATTCTAAGTTGCGATTGAATCGATTACCTTGAAAAGAATTCCCACAAGAGGTCTGGACCCATTTTTTTATGATCTTTGGATAAAAAGATTCATTCGCTTCGTAAAAAAGCCGAGGCAGAACCAATAAAGATTTCTTTTTTGATTCATCCCTGGAGTTGAATACTTGATTTACAAATTGTTTATCATCAATTTTCGACAAATCAATAGAAAAAGAGAATCCATTATGATACACCAGATCCGGCTTAGTTATTGAGAGATTGAATAGATTTGCCATTTCTTGAAATCTCTCTTCTGATTGAAAATCGCGATGTAACAAGTACCCCCCCCTATTCTGGTCATGGAATAGATCAAATAAACCAAAAACTAGCTTTTTGTTCAAGAATGAAATATGATTTGGAACTGTCAAAAGTTTCTCCTTTGCAACCCTATCACATCCTCTATCGGATGAAATAGGATGAATTGAGACATTATTTTGTAAATACATGATTATCTTAACTATATTGGCTATTTCTTTATTTTCCGATTGCCTCGAAAGAACAAAAGAAACATCTTCTTCTTTTTTAAATAATTTTATATCTTGAGCGGACTTCTCAGTAGGATTCAAATCCAGATGAAGTTCTGACCATCTGTCGCCGAAAAAAGAGCAATTATCTCTCTCAGATATATTTTTTTCTTTTGGACCAGACAGGAGCGGAACAATCAACCTAGTCATGACCAACCTATTGATATTGAACGAATCTTTTGAGTCTTCCAATGGATCATTCCCGGATCCAATGGAATTGATTTGTATAGGAAGAAGCCCTGTCAAATAAATATTTTTTTTTTCGATCATCTTTCGATTGTTAATACGATATATAAGGATCGCTAGTAGAAATAAGACAAAATTCTTGATCGTGAAATATCTTGTTAAACCGCGTGAAACTAGGATACTCCAAATTCTGGAGTCTAAGAGTTTGATAAAACTCTCTTGATGGAAAAAAATGTGAATGACAGATATGACTGAATGGAATTGTGTCCAGGAATCTGAGAAATAGGAAGAATTCTTGCTCTCTCTAAAAATGTCTCGCAATTCTAAAATCCAAATGTCTAAGTCATTTTTCTTCGTTTGATTCATATATCCCCCTTTATTTAAAAAAATTAAAAAAATTTGATGTATTTTTTTTATCGATTGTTTTTTCTATTCTATTTATTTCTCTTTTCTCTATGTATTTATTTATATCTAAACTGAGATATATCATCATACCAGCAACTTGATTTGCTATTTCACTCTCAATCTCTTGCCCTAAAAAAAGGATTCTGTCGTAAAAAAGTTGATGGTATAAGTCAACCCAAGTAGCTTCATCCTCGCCAGGAATTTGAAAGGCTACCTTTGGAACACCTACTGGCATAAAAAAATGATGAAGTTGTCTGACACCAGCATGTTACTTTGATGTCAAATTGTGCAGATTATAGATATTTATCTATGATCTATATATCTATTTTATTTTCGATTCCGAAAAGAATATGAAATTCAGAAAATAATATGAATATTTTAATCTTCAAGTTTTTCGTTTTACTATGTATATCATATTAAGTATAAGATATAAGCTTTTTCCAATAGAAGAAGTTTGACCCCTCCCATTAATAATTCCCATTATTAATGTTTTCGTTTTCTTTATTGGTGGGGTCTTATATATTCCATTTTCATGTGCCTCACAACCCGAAAGAATTCGGGGGGAGGGGTCATTTCGTTTTTTGATCTAGAATGAATAGTTTCAAGAGATGAGAGAATTCAGAATACCCACTAGAAATACTAATCCAATCCATAAGGATGTAGCGGAAAAGACAACATTTTTGTTACTTGACCAACCATCAGGAGAAGCAAATACAACAGGTACACTAATTAATAAAATGGATGAAGTAACAATTAATGCAAAAACAGCTAATTGAAACGCAATAGTCATGTTTATAATCCTCTAATTTACCAACAAAAGAACTATACCATTTGATCCCCCAACCCCTTTTCTTTTGATTTGACCCCTTCCAAAAATAAATAAAAAACACATTCTCATTATGGGGGGTTTTATCATGAATCCATTGATTTTAGATGACACTCCTTATTGAGGCATGAATCGAGGGGTAGTTTTTTTTTTTTTTACTTCACAAAAGAGCATGCTGGATCATGAATATATAATATATAATATATATGGATAGAGAACTAGACCAATAGATTCACACTGGATATCTTTATCATAGAGAAAAGGGTATTAATTTGTATGGTCATGTTCTCTTGAGTGGAATAAAGATAAAATAGAAATTAGCTTTTGGAGAGATGGCTGAGTGGTTGATAGCTCCGGTCTTGAAAACCGGTATAGTTCCAAACAAAGAACTATCGAGGGTTCGAATCCCCCTCTCTCCTTTTTCTTGGCGAATGGATTTTTTTCTTTTATTGATTTAAATTGATTTAAGTTGGCTCGGTTTTTTCGGGCTCGGCTAAGTGGTGATATAGCCGAGCCCGAAAAAAGATTAGATATAAATGAATTGAAAAAGAAAATATTTTTTCAATATGATCTCCTCGACTCAACTCAATATGTATACTAAAATCAAAGTGATTCTTACGTCAAGCATTGGATTTCATGTCTCAATTAAGAGGAGTCATGGAAAGAACAGGCTCCAAATCTCTATCAATTCCTTTTTCAAATCCTGCGGCAGCTGCGCGAGCTCTTCCCGCGTGCCATAAATGACCTACGAATAGGAAGAATCCTAGAACAAAATGAGAAGTAGCTAACCAACTTCTAGGAGAGACATAATTGACTGCATTAATTTCTGTAGCTACGCCACCCACGGAATTTAAAGAACCTAAAGGAGCATGAGTCATATATTCTGCGGAACGACGTTCTTGCCAAGGCTGTATATCTTTTTTCAGTCTACTCAAGTCCAAACCATTAGGACCTCTTAGAGGTTCTAACCAGGGAGCACGCAGATCCCAAAAACGCATAGTTTCTCCTCCAAAAATGACTTCTCCGGTCGGAGAACGCATTAGATATTTACCTAAACCGGTAGGCCCTTGAGCGGAGCCTACATTAGCTCCAAGACGTTGGTCTCTAACTAGAAAAGTAAATGCTTGAGCTTGAGAAGCTTCCGGTCCAGTGGGACCATAAAACTCACTAGGATAAGCAGTATTATTAAACCAGACAAAGCAACAAGCTATAAAACCAAAAACGGCTAAAGCACCTAAACTATAAGATAAGTAAGCTTCCCCAGACCATACTAGTGCACGCCGAGCCCATGCAAAGGGTTTGGTTAAGATATGCCAGATTCCACCAAGTATACAAATGGAACCCAACCATACATGTCCCCCAATTATATCTTCCAAATCGTCCACACTAACAATCCAACCTTCTCCCCCAAAAGGCGATTTTAGTAAATAACCAAATATAATGCTTGGACTAAGGGTTAAGTTGGTAATTTTTCTTACATCTCCCCCTCCTGGAGCCCAGGTATCATATATACCCCCAAAATAAAAAGCCTTCAATATTAGAAGAAAAGCCCCTATACCTAACAAAATTAAGTGAATACCTAAAATAGTAGTCATTTTATTTCTATCTTTCCATACATAACCAAAGAATGGAAAAGATTCTTCAAGAGTCTCAGGTCCCAGAAGTGCATGATAAATACCGCCAAAGCCCAATACTGCAGAGGAAATTAAGTGAAGTACTCCAGATACAAAGTATGGAAAGGTGTCGATAACTTCCCCTCCAGGACCTACCCCCCAACCTAGAGTAGCTAGATGGGGAAGTAAAATTAAGCCTTGTTCATACATGGGCTTCTCGGGTACGAAATGAGCAACTTCAAATAGGTTCATTGCTCCGGCCCAGAATACTATTAATCCGGCATGGGCTACATGGGCCCCCAGTAGTTTACCGGATAAATTGATAAGTCGGGCATTCCCGGCCCACCAAGCAAAACCAGTCGTTTCTTGGTCACGACCAGTTAAAGGTAAAGTTCCATTAAAGAGCGTTTCCACGTGGTAGAACCTCCTCAGGGAATATAAGGTTTTCATGAGGCTGATCTTGAGCCGCCATCCACGCACGAATACCTTCGTTTAAGAGAATATTTTTGGTGTAGAAAGTCTCAAATTCAGGATCTTCCGCTGCGCGGATTTCTTGAGAAACAAAGTCATAGGCACGTAGGTTCAGGGCCAGACCGACTACTCCAAGAGCACTCATCCATAAACCAGTTACTGGTACAAATAACATAAAGAAATGTAACCAACGTTTATTGGAAAAAGCAACCCCAAAGATTTGGGACCAAAAGCGGTTAGCAGTAACCATTGAATAAGTTTCTTCTGCTTGGGTTGGGTTAAAAGCACGGAATGTATTTGCGCCATCACCATCTTCAAATAAGGTATTTTCTACGGTAGCGCCATGAATAGCGCATAGTAGGGCAGCGCCCAATACACCAGCAACTCCCATCATATGAAATGGGTTTAATGTCCAATTATGAAACCCTTGGAAAAAGAGAATGAATCGAAATATAGCTGCTACACCAAAACTAGGCGCAAAGAACCAACCAGACTGGCCCAGTGGATAAATCAGGAATACAGAAACAAAAACAGCAATTGGACCGGAGAATGCGATTGCATTATAAGGCCGCAATTGAACAGATCGAGCAAGTTCAAATTGACGTAACATAAAACCTATTAATCCGAAAGCACCGTGAAGAGCAACAAAAGTCCACAGACCACCTAATTGACACCAACGGGTCAAATCTCCCTGTGCTTCAGGACCCCACAGTAACAACAAAGAGTGTGCTAAACTATTAGCAGGAGTAGAGACTGCTGCAGTTAAGAAGTTACAACCTTCCAAATAGGAACTTGCCAATCCATGAGTATACCATGAAGTTACAAAGGTGGTACCTGTGAACCAACCCCCCACGGCAAAATAGGCGCAAGGAAAGAGCAATAGACCGGACCAACCCACAAAAACAAAACGGTCCCTCCGTAACCAGTCATCCATAATATCAAATAAATCATTTTGATCTTTGGTAAATTTACCAAGAGCTATAGTCATAGTAATCCTCCTATTCAACTACTTCAAACCATTTCCGAACACCTCCTAGGATTTTCAACGATGGAACCTTCGAGGCTTTTTTCATTTTATATAGAATATGATTTCTCGTAGACTGTCCCTTCTTTTCTACTGGGGTTCGAATAGAAAAATTCTTTTTTTGTCCATTGATATCTAATAAATCCATTAACTTAATTAATTGGCTTATTCCTTTCTATTCTAACAAAATTCCCTAAGTCATGACTCGAAAATTGTCTTATGACTCATAAATCCTAGAAATACATTTTTTAAAGAACTATTCCAAAAACAAATGATCGATCGCTTTTATTACTCTCGTTACCAGCGGATCCCCAGACATACTACTCTGCTTTTATCAAATAAGATTCTTTTTGAATCTTGTTCGTGAAATTAAAAAAAAAAAATAGTTTTCTATATTATTCGAATTTGTATGTCTAGAAAACTACTAGAGGATCCTATTTTTACTTTCTATTTTACTATTTTTACTTTCTATTTTACATTGATTTCTTTTATTGTATTCTTTGTTCTATTTTTCTGTCATTCAGATTAATCTAATTCCGACGTATACCCTTTACTTGCGGATCGAGGTAATAAATTGGACTCTTTTTCTCTATTTATTTTTTTATCTATCTGTCCTATTTTTGAATATTCTAGGGAATTGGATTAATAATAATAGATTCTAACTGAAAGTTTCGTCCAATAATTGCCTTCAAAATCTCGTATGCATCATAGATATGAAAACCAAATGTTTGATACTCGAAGTCATGATTGGATGGATTTTTCTATTCTTTTTATAGACATATCTTCTATTTTTATAGACCTATCTTAAAGAAATAATAGAAATCAATTTTGATCTTTTCTTGTATTCGGAAAAAAGATATTTGGAAGTCAAATGACTTGTCTGTTGGAACTTAGAATAAGCCCTCCCATTGGAGGAGAGGAGTAGCAATTGATTCCTAGGAACAATAAGATATTATCCGAAATATAGACGGATTCTTGCAGAGTTCGAACCAAAAGGGTATTAAAAAGAAAAAAAGATACACTGTTCGAATTTCATTTCTATCCACCAATTGGAATATCAGAATAGTGGATATAGTTCTGATTCAATAGGTTAGGTCCACTTACTTTTTTTAGAATCTTTCCCTTTATTGGATTGGAAGAATCCAAAATAGGAGTATATGACAATTAAAGCAAAGAAAATATCAGATTCTAAAAAAAGAAATATATATAGAAAAGAATACTATTTCCCTTTCTAACTAGAATGAGTTTACTCTATTCGAATGATAACAATAACTTAATAGAGTTTAAATTCTAAATTGGATTTTTTATAATGAAATTCAACTATTCATTAGTTTTTTTTATTTTATTACAAACAGAAACTTCTTACAAATATCAAGAATATTTGTATATCTTTCTTCAAATAGAAATACTACTGTTATCATTTTTTGATCAAAAAAAAGCCCTTTATCAGATTTGAACCGATGACTTACGCCTTACCATGGCGTTACTCTACCGCTGAGTTAAAAGGGCGCCGTTTGAGTCAATTCCCGAATACAGAATCAGCCAATATGAATATGAATATGAATATGAGTTGAGTACATCTATTTCAAATATTTCCGAATCTTTGATAAATGGATTCTATCCTGTCCCTTAACTCAATTCTTATTGATCTTCATCCTTTTTTATTTTACTCCATTTCCGGATTCATTCTCATTTTTTTATTTCCCTACTTAGTGTGAAATAGAAATATACCTAATTCAATCTTCTTAACACTGAATGAAAGTGAACGAAATAAGGTGTTAATGCCCCCCTGTTCCAGCAAATCAATTATTTCCAGAAAGGATTCTATGTTTATTTTGGTTTCTTTCGCATTACTTCGTTTTATTTTGTATTTTGTTGAATTCTAGATTGGTGATTGGAATGAACCATTTCGAAATCGAAAGGGTGAATCCAAAAATTGTAAGGAATTCTGAAAGATGGGAAGATCCTTCTGATTGAATCATTCTATTGACAATTTCAAAAAACTGTTCATACTATGAACATAGTAGAATGGAGGTCGGGCAAGGCTGCCCCCATCGTCTAGCGGTTTAGGACATCTCTCTTTCAAGGAGGCAACGGGGATTCGACTTCCCCTGGGGGTAGGATACTACGAAAGGAAATGGATCAGGGATTATCAATAAAGACTAAATTGGATTCTTCCTGCTGGGTCGATGCCCGAGCGGTTAATGGGGACGGACTGTAAATTCGTTGGCAATATGTCTACGCTGGTTCAAATCCAGCTCGGCCCAAAAATAAAATATTTACGGATCCACCATGAAATGATAGACCCCATTTGGTGTTCTCTTAAAATCACCAATGGGTTCGGATACACAAGATTAGAATCTCGAGTCCTATGTGTTTTTTCCATATTACTTACATATTTTTTCCACAAATTAGGATTTTGCAAAATTCCTATCGGGATCTGTAAGTTTAAAGTCTAAGGAAAGGGTTAAAGTTAAAAAACAAAAAAGACTCTTTTTTGTTTCCTTGATTTCTTGATTGATTTATTTTTAAATCAAGTTGGCAATAACGAACGGATTGCGATGCGAGTCATCCGTGTCGATAAAGTGCAGACCCATCCAAATAGGAATATATATAGAAGTAAGCCCCAGGGGTTCGAATCTCAAATAGAAAAACAAAGAATTTGGATGAAATTGTAAGAATATATATGTATACTATACGACTTTTTCCCTGGGATTGTAGTTCAATTGGTCAGAGCACCGCCCTGTCAAGGCGGAAGCTGCGGGTTCGAGTCCCGTCAGTCCCGATGGATACAAATCCAAAAAATATCAATGGATTTAGTGTATGAAAGGGAATAAAAATAAAAAAAAAATATCATTTCTAACGGGTATCTCCTTTTTTCTTTTTTAGTTTTAGGGAAAGGTTGGGACAAAGAAAAAGGACTTTTGGATTGCATCAGAAAGTCATTTTCTTATTTGGTATGGATAAAACATCTTCCGATGTTATACTATTCAATTCTCGACCATGAATTCTTGATTTGATAGATCACATATAGTTATTCGTGATATGGATCCGATTGGATATCATCGAGATCCTATTTATACCATTGAATTTAGTGAAGAAATATTTTTTATTTCTATGGGATTAAATCCCGAAGTATTTATTAGAAATTAAAGAGAAAGAAAACATAGAGATTATGGAAGTAAATATTCTCGCATTTATAGCTACTGCACTCTTTATTCTAGTTCCTACTGCCTTTTTACTTATAATTTATGTAAAAACGGTAAGTCAAAGTGACTAATTTTACTGAAACATGACTTCTTATTTCTTAGCAATGATTGAAGAAAAACATGAAAAAAGGATTTCTATTTCTTTTAATCTTTGTTTTAAATAAAATGATCAGACTACAACCAGCAGAATTCTATTAACCATATAGTAGAAAGAAATCAAATCTATTTCTTTCTACTATATTCTCTATTACGGTAGGAGTAGGATAAAAATAGAATGTTTTACTAAAAAAAAAAGAGTTCCTATGGAGGAACCAATTTATCATTTTCTTTTCATATGGATATATGGATATCGATCTATAGATATATATGGAATGTAGGCGTCCACATTTTTCTTTATTTCATCTAAATCTATTCTATTTGTATTGGTTCCAATCAATCTGAAATAATTCAAAAGCAACGCCATTTTTATTCTTCTTAGTTTCATTTTTAGATTTAAGATTCTTTATCAGAATCCCGGTAACTAATAAATAAAAATAAAGAATCTTTTTAGTATTCCAAAATTTAAATAGATTAAATGGAATCGGAATCCGTTTCCAATTATCTTGATTCCCGGGATATCAAGATGGCAACAATTTAAATATTTGTTTGATTCAAAGAGTTTTTTTTTCAATAAGATATATACATGGAATATATTACACCACTGGAAGCAATACAAGAGAATTTCTAAATCCAGATAGAATTGCATTTCATTAATTAGTATTAATAAAATAACTCAAATAGTTCAAAACTGGAAGAACTCAGCTATAAAACAATTGAGACAGTTTGATCCCTTAACTCAATTAGTATTACCTTTAAAGTCCACTTCTTCCCCATACTACAAGGGAAAGGGAAAATGTAAAAACTACCATTAAAGCAGCCCAAGCAAGACTTACTATATCCATGTCAATTATGTCTCCTATCTATATCAATATGATCAATATGAAGAAATTCTTTTATTAATTCTTTTTTTATTGTTTACTTATTTTTCTTGTATTCTTTTAGTTTTTCACTAAAAATTGGAGAATATCTTCTAATAATAGTGGAATCGCTGGTACAGAGTCAAAAAAGGATTCCATTCCGTCCTAACACCATTGACGAAACATCCAATTAGAACATATAGCAAGTTCTTATCCGATTTGGAGTAGAATTGAAAAATTGAAAGCATAAATAAAAAATATACTTAGAAGTAGTAAGGTAATGAATCCTACTAATAGGTAGGAACTATGTTTTCTTTCCCCCCCCATTTTAGTAAGTAAAAAATAAAGAATCAAGATAGATTCTTTTGCATACTCTTATTTGCATCTGTTCGTTCCATCGGATCTAATCCTTATTGTATCTCGATTCGTTCTCTAAAACAATTGGAAAAGAGCCTATTCAATTCTTTTACTATAGATTACCCCAAAGAAAGAGTTTTCTTTTTCTTAGAATGGAAATGGAATAGAAATATATTTCTAATATAGACTCATGATTCTATTTTTTTTTTTAAGTTAATTAAGAAAGTTGTATTTGGTGAATTCAATTCCCGCTTTCATTCCTTCACTATCTATTTCGACATAAACAATAAGAGGACTCTAGGAAAAGACAAATTATCCATCCTAGAATCCTGTTTTCCCTTTGTCTATTTCTACTTTACTTAATATTCTGTACCTACCTATTTTTTTAGGTTTAGTATCGAGTTAATTCTAAAACAATAGAAATTAGAGGATTTCTAGAACATTAAAATCCGAAAACAGCTACATAATCATATGGTTCGAATTAATTGTGCAGTTGAAAAAAAAAAAAAACCAAGAACCAAATAGTCTTCTTCACAATATACATACTATGACTGAACTAATTCTACGGTACAAGGAATTTTCTAAATATAGTATATCTACAAAAACTAGAAAGAACCAAGGGTGTTTACAGAATTTATCAACAAAAATGGAGTTCTTTTTACCAGCTTAATATGTTGATTAATTCAAATTCCTAAAAATTCATTTCGAACAATTGAACCTTCTCAAATTGTTTCTTTTTAAGAACCAAAAAGATTTGTGCCAAAATAATAGATGCCAAGAAGAGCAAGAGACCTTGGACACGTAATGGATCTTGAAGCACTATTTCTGCATCCCCCTGACCAAATCCACCCACATTAGGATTACTCGTTAATGGTTGATCAAGTTTGATAGATTCACCCTCTGAAACAAGAAGTTCTGGTCCTGGCGGTAGAATATCAATCACTTCACGTCCATCTGATGCATCTACTATCGTTATTTCGTATCCACCTTTTTCTTTTCGTATTATTTTGTTTACTACACCTGTTGCTGTAGCATTATAAACATTATTATTACTTTTGCTTCCGTCGGGATAAATCTGACCCCTTCCCCTGTTCCCGCCTACGTATAGAGGATATTTTAAGAAGTAAACATCTCTCTTAGTAGCAGGATCTGGAGAAAGAATAGGAAAGGTAATTTCACTATATTTTTTCCCAGGAACGGGGCCTATCACAAGAATATTTTTTTTTGTGGGACGATAGCTTTGAAAAGACAAATTACCCATCTTTTCTTTAATCTCGGGCGAAAGACGATGAGGAGGGGCCAATTCAAAACCCTCTGGTAAAATAAGAATAGCTCCTACATTCAAAGCCCCCTTTTTACCATTAGCAAGAACTTGTTTCACTTGCATATCATAAGGAATTCGCACAACTGCTTCAAATACAGTATCGGGAAGTACCGCTTGTGGAACCTCAATATCTACGGGCTTATTAGCTAAATGGCAATTAGCACATACAATCCGGCCGGTAGCTTCTCGAGGATTTTCATAACCTTGTTGGGCAAAAATGGGATATGCATTTGAAATGGGTGCTCGAGTTATTATATGGATCATGAGCAATACGGAAATAGATCGGGTAATCTCTTTCTTTATCCAAGAAAAAGCATTTCTAGTTTGCATGGTCCAATCCTTGATCCTGAAAATTTCTACAATAAGATTAGGTAGGGAACTGGCACAGTTCCCTATCCATGATTCTGCTATTTACTCCAATTATTTGCCTATAATATAGGAAGAATACGAGTAAAACGAAAATGAATAAGTGAAATTTGGAATGTTTAGCTTTTATATAAAAGCTAAACAAATTTTAGAATTGGATCAGTGGGTCCTTTTTTCAGTCATTCACGGAATGGAATTGAATCATAAATCGATAAAAGCGACGGAGATACACAATTTAAATAACGGAAAATCCAGTATTTAAAAATAATATTTAAAATGGCTGGCAAAATAGAAACAAGAAAAGATATAATATGATCATTCGGAGTAAATCCAAAATCTTTATAGACAGACCAAATCATTAGTTCCCAAAGACCAGTCGAATGGTATCCTACAGAGAAATCAATTAAGAAAAGAATAGAAAAAGCTTTTATTGTGTCACTTAAGTTATATACAAATTCTTGAACCCAAGAGTTAAGAATAATGAGTTCTTGATTACCCCTAATAGAATAAACACTTAGAATAAGGAAACATATTATATTTGTAAAGAAATGAAAAATCGTATGGATATTATCTTCGTTGTTCGTCTGAATCAATTGGATGGTCGCTTTGTAGATTTCGATACGAAGGTTTTGTAAATGTGTTTCCGGGTATTCCTTTAGCATTTCATCCAAGAGGAACAGTTCCTCGAACTCTAGGAATTTCTTTACAATAGTTTTTTCTTGAATAGTATTCAAGAAAATTTCGGATTCTTTCGTATTCCACCAATTAGTAATCCAAGATTCCAGACTTTTCTTAAATGTAAAAGAGATGCACCAGGGCAAAAAGACTATAGATGTAAGACATAGAAGGGGAATGAATGCTTTCTTTTTTGCCATTTTTCGTCCTCAGTTTCATCTCATTTTTCAACTCTAGAATATTCTATATATTCTAATATTTCTATCAAGCATAAGTTCTATTACAAGTAAATACTAATAAAAAAGCGAGTTTAGCCTATAATATATTAATTATTATAGGCTAAACTCGCTTTATAGGCTAAACTCGATCGGCTAAACTCGCTTTTTTATTAGTATTCTTTGTAAATAATGTCCAATGGTATATTCAAGAATCTGGACAACTCCAAAGCATGTTTTGCAAGCATATATCTACGACCATCTTTAGTAGGAGTCATCGGCAAGGTCCCGTGTTTTCTGGTTTCAATATAAAGGACATCACCCCAGATTCGGTTAGTTACTAGTATGAGGCACGAAATTTCTTTTATTAAAATGCGGCGAACATTAGAGCTACTTATTCCAGGAATAGGAAGTCTGTAACGAGTAATATATAGCACTCCTTTTCTTTTATCGAAAAAATTAGTTCCGCCAATTACAGTCCAATAATTAATATATTGAAACATGATACCGCTTAGGATACTGACAATTGCAGTGATAAGCAGAGAAACAATCTTATTTGGTAGCACAAAGAGCCATTTAATCGGTGCATCGAAAATGTTCATCCGAGTAAGATTGCTATAGAAACGATAGAGAGAAAAGAATCCCACGAAAAAACTGACATGACTTAAAATTCGAAAAAAAACGTGTTGGAAACCCGGGATAGTGTCCATCCAAGTAGTTTCTGACACATAGGAACATAAAACTTTTTTGTTTGTCTCGTCCTTAATGAATTCACGGATCATTTGAAGTAAATAATCCAAAATTGTTCTAAGGAAATAAAAAAACAAAACGAAAAAGATATTCCTAAAAAGAAAGGCCGCAAAACATAAAATAAATAAATCCACCAGGATGTGTGGCGGATACGGGCGGCTTCTTTCTAGGAGAAGAACTATTACTTTTAATATACTTAAAAGGTAAGTTCCATGCAGGAAAATATGTGTCACTGTAATAATAATACAGTGTCTTTTTTTCCAGATCCACAGGTTTTTCAAAAATCTTTTACAGTGTCTTTTTTTCCAGATCCACAGGTTTTTCAAAAATCTTTTCAAGTCTTTTAGATCCATAGTCTATATATCAGAGTTACTAAATAGGAGAAATAAAAAATATATTCTTAGTCTAAATTAGTTTAAATAAAATAGTGTAAAATAAGGTATTAGCTACAAACTAGTTACAAAAAGGCGGAAATAAAAAATAGATTCTTAGTGCAAAATAACGTAAAACTAAGTTTAAAATTGTTTTTATTCAATCTTCCAAATTTTTAGTCAAAGGAACGAAACCATGGAACTGAAATAACTCCGTTAAAAACTGCTTTAAAAAATGACGTGGTACGACTGAATCCAATACTCCCTTGTCGAATAAAAGGTCCGCCGATTGGGAACCTTCAGGCACTTCCACATTCAACAATTGTTCAATCACTCTTTTACCCGCAAATGCAATGGTTGCGTTTGGTTCCGCAATAACGATATCCCCCAACATCGCAAAACTAGCGGTTACCCCACCAGTAGTCGGAGATGTAAGTATCGCTACATAGAATAACTTTTTATTTATTTGATAATTATATAACGCAGAAGAAATTTTAGCCATTTGCATTAAGCTCAAACTTCCTTCTTGCATACGCGCTCCTCCGGAAGCACAGACTATAATTAGAGGTAAAAGTTGATTGGTAGCATATTCGATCAACCGAGTTATTTTCTCACCCACTACGGATCCCATACTACCCGCGATAAACTCAGAATCCATAACAGCTATTGCTAAAGGAATACCATTTAGTTGACCTATGCCTGTTTGAACCGCTTCTGGTAATCCTGTCTTTTCTTGATAAGAATCAAGACGATCGATATAAGGTTGATCTTCTTCCTCTTCCTCGGGAGGATCCACGAAAATCAAGTCGAATGCAATGGGATCCCATTGAAGAATTGGAATTTTTTCAATCGAATCAAATTTAATGGGATCCAGAGAAACCATGTCTTCATCCATAGGATTCCAAGTACCTGGATCAATCAAAAGTTCGATTCTATCTGAACTTCTCATTTTCAGATGCTCACCACAGTATTCGCAAATACTCAGTTTGGCTACTAAAAATTGTTTAAAATTTAAGCTAGAGCAAGTTTCGCATAGAACCCATAAATGACTATATTGGTTCATTTTAGCCAGCATATCCATTTTGCTATTATCATCACTATCCTTCTGACATATATCTGTATCTGATGTATCAGATATCTCCAATGGATCTGATCTATCTGATCCATCCGGATCATTTATATAATCTGGATCTGATGTCTCCAATGTCTCCAATGGATCTGATCTATCTGATCCATCCGGATAATAGATCTCATCTAGATCTGATGTCTCCAATGTCTCCAATGGATCTGATCTATCTGATCCATCCAGATAATAGATCTCATCTAGATCGTATATACCATATAGATCCTCCTCTGTATCTGATAGATCAGATAGATCTATCTCCAATGGATCTGATATATCAGATCCATCTATATAATATGGATAATCTGTATCTGATGGATCAGATAGATCCATCTCCAATGGATCTGA
>CAWUDS030000744.1:0-25974 GCA_963859935.3 Lathyrus sativus
TAACCAGAGTCTGGATACTCAATGAAAATAACCGGAGCCTGAACGCTTAACTTAATAACTTGAGTCTGGATACCCAACGAAACTAACCTGACGCTGAACGCTCAACGTATTGACTGGAGTCTAGATACCCAACGAAACTGAACGGAGCCTGAACGCTCAACGTATTAACCGGAGTCTGGATACCCAAAGAAACTGACCGGAGCCTGAACGCTCAACGTAATAACCGGAGTCTGGATACCCAAAGAAATTGACCGGAGCCTGGACGCTCAACGTAATAACCGGAGTCTGGATACCCAACGAAACTGACCGGAGCCTGAACACTCAACGTAATAACCGGAGTCTGGATACTCAACAAAACTGACCAGAGTCTGAACCCTCAACGTAATAACCGGGGTCTGGATACTCAACAAAAAAGACCGGAGCCTGAACGCTCAACGTAATAACCAGAGTCTGAATCCTCAACAAAAATGACCGGAGTTTGGATACTCAATGAAAATGATCGGAGCCTGAACGCTCAACGTAATGACCGGAGTCTGGATACTCAACAAAAATGACCGAAGTCTGAACCCTCAACGTAATAACCGGGGTCTGGATACTCAACGAAAAAGACCGGAGCCTGAACGCTCAACGTAATAACCGGAGTCTGAATACTCAACGAAAATGATCGGAGTCTGAACGCTCAACTTAATAACCGGAGTCTGGATATTTAACAAAAATGACCAGAGCCTGAACGCTCAACGTAATAACCAGAGTCTGGATACTCAACAAAAATGACCGGAACCTGAACGCTCAACGTAATAATCAGAGTCTGGATACTCAACGAAAATGATCGGAGCCTGAATGCTCAACGTAATAACCGGAGTTTGGATACCCAACGAAACTGACCGGAGCCTGAACGCTCAACGTAATAACCGGAGTCTGGATACCCAACGAAACTGAACGGAGCCTGAACGCTCAACGTAATAATCGGAGTCTAGATAGTCAACAAAACTGACCGGAGCCCGAATGCTCAACGTAATAACTGGAGTCTGGATGCTCAACGAAAATGACCGGAGCCTGAACGCTGAACGTAATAACCAGAGTCTAGATACCCAAAGAAACTAACCGGAGCCTGAACGCTCAACGTAATAACCAGGGTCTGGATACTTTAAGAAACTGACCCGAGCCTGAACACTCAACGTAATAACTGGAGTTATGATACTCAAAGAAAATGATTGGATCCTGAATGCTCAACGTAATGACCGGAGTCTGGATACTCAACAAAAATGACCGGAGCCTGAAGGCTCAACGTATTGACTGGAGTCTGGATACCCAACAAAAATGATCGGAGCCAGAACGCTCAACGTAATAACCGGTGTCTGGATACCCAACGAAACTGACCGGAGCCTAAACGCTCAACGTAATAACTAGTGTCTTGATACCCAACGAAACTGACCGGAGTCTGAACGCTCAACGTAATAACCGGAATCTGGATACTAAAACGAAACTGACCGGAGCCTGAACGCTCAACGTAATAACCAGAGTCTGGATACTCAATGAAAATAACCGGAGCCTGAACGCTTAACTTAATAACTTGAGTCTGGATACCCAACGAAACTAACCTGACGCTGAACGCTCAACGTATTGACTGGAGTCTAGATACCCAACGAAACTGAACGGAGCCTGAACGCTCAACGTATTAACCGGAGTCTGGATACCCAAAGAAACTGACCGGAGCCTGAACGCTCAACGTAATAACCGGAGTCTGGATACCCAAAGAAATTGACCGGAGCCTGGACGCTCAACGTAATAACCGGAGTCTGGATACCCAACGAAACTGACCGGAGCCTGAACACTCAACGTAATAACCGGAGTCTGGATACTCAACAAAACTGACCAGAGTCTGAACCCTCAACGTAATAACCGGGGTCTGGATACTCAACAAAAAAGACCGGAGCCTGAACGCTCAACGTAATAACCAGAGTCTGAATCCTCAACAAAAATGACCGGAGTTTGGATACTCAATGAAAATGATCGGAGCCTGAACGCTCAACGTAATGACCGGAGTCTGGATACTCAACAAAAATGACCGAAGTCTGAACCCTCAACGTAATAACCGGGGTCTGGATACTCAACGAAAAAGACCGGAGCCTGAACGCTCAACGTAATAACCGGAGTCTGAATACTCAACGAAAATGATCGGAGTCTGAACGCTCAACTTAATAACCGGAGTCTGGATATTTAACAAAAATGACCAGAGCCTGAACGCTCAACGTAATAACCAGAGTCTGGATACTCAACAAAAATGACCGGAACCTGAACGCTCAACGTAATAATCAGAGTCTGGATACTCAACGAAAATGATCGGAGCCTGAATGCTCAACGTAATAACCGGAGTTTGGATACCCAACGAAACTGACCGGAGCCTGAACGCTCAACGTAATAACCGGAGTCTGGATACCCAACGAAACTGAACGGAGCCTGAACGCTCAACGTAATAATCGGAGTCTAGATAGTCAACAAAACTGACCGGAGCCCGAATGCTCAACGTAATAACTGGAGTCTGGATGCTCAACGAAAATGACCGGAGCCTGAACGCTGAACGTAATAACCAGAGTCTAGATACCCAAAGAAACTAACCGGAGCCTGAACGCTCAACGTAATAACCAGAGTCTGGATACTTTAAGAAACTGACCCGAGCCTGAACACTCAACGTAATAACTGGAGTTATGATACTCAAAGAAAATGATTGGATCCTGAATGCTCAACGTAATGACCGGAGTCTGGATACTCAACAAAAATGACCGGAGCCTGAAGGCTCAACGTATTGACTGGAGTCTGGATACCCAACAAAAATGATCGGAGCCAGAACGCTCAACGTAATAACCGGTGTCTGGATACCCAACGAAACTGATCGGAGCCTAAACGCTCAACGTAATAACTAGTGTCTTGATACCCAACGAAACTGACCGGAGTCTGAACGCTCAACGTAATAACCGGAATCTGGATACTAAAACGAAACTGACCGGAGCCTGAACGCTCAACGTAATAACCAGAGTCTGGATACTCAATGAAAATAACCAAGGCCTGAACGCTTAACTTAATAACTTGAGTCTGGATACCCAACGAAACTAACCTGAGGCTGAACGCTCAACATATTGACTGGAGTCTAGATACCCAACGAAACTGAACGGAGACTGAACGATCAACGTATTAACCGGAGTCTGGATACTCAACGAAAATGACCGGAGTCTGAACCCTCAACGTAATAACTGGATTCTGGATACTCAACAAAAATGACCGGAGCCTGAACGCTCAATGTAATAACCGGAGTCTGGATACCCAACGAAACTGACCGGAGCCTGAACACTCAACGTAATAACCGGAGTCTGGATACTCAACGAAACTGACCGGAGTCTGAACCCTCAACGTAATAACCGGGGTCTGGATACTCAACAAAAAAGACCGGAGCCTGAATGCTCAACGTAATAACCGGAGTCTGAATCCTAAACAAAAATGACCGGAGTTTGGATACTCAATGAAAATGATCGGAGCCTGAACGCTCAACGTAATGACCGGAGTCTGGATACTCAACAAAAATGACCGAAGTCTGAACCCTCAACGTAATAACCGGGGTCTGGATACTCAACGAAAAAGACCGGAGCCTGAACGCTCAACGTAATAACCGGAGTCTGAATACTCAACGAAAATGATCGGAGCCTGAACGCTCAACTTAATAACCGGAGTCTGGATACTTAACAAAAATGACCAGAGCCTGAACGCTCAACGTAATAACTAGAGTCTGGATACTCAACAAAAATGACCGGAACCTGAACGCTCAACCTAATAATCAGAGTCTGGATACTCAACGAAAATGATCGGAGCCTGAACGCTCAACGTAATAACCGGAGTTTGGATACCCAACGAAACTGATCGGAGCCTGAACGCTCAACGTAATAACCGGAGTCTGGATACCCAACGAAACTGAACGGAGCCTGAACGCTCAACGTAATAATCGGAGTCTGGATACTTAACGAAACTGACCGGAGCCTGAACGCTCAACGTAATAACTGGAGTCTAGATGCTCAACGAAAATGATCGGAGCCTGAACGCTGAACGTAATAACCAGAGTCTAAATACCCAAAGAAACTGACCGGTCCCTGAACGCTCAATGTAATAACCGGAGTCTGGATACTCAACGAAACTGACCCGAGCCTGAACACTCAACGTAATAACTGGAGTTATGATACTCAACGAAAATGACTGGATCCTGAACGCTCAACGTAATGACCGGAGTCTGGATACTCAACAAAAATGACCGGAGCCTGAACGCTCAATGTATTGACTGGAGTCTGGATACTCAACGAAAATGATCGGAGCCTGAACGCTCAACGTAATAACCGGTGTCTGGATACCCAACGAAACTGACCGGAGCCTAAATGCTCAACGTAATAACTAGTGTCTTGATACCCAACGAAACTGACCGGAGTCTGAACGCTCAACGTAATAACCGGAATCTGGATACTAAAACGAAACTGAACGGAGCCTGAACGCTCAACGTAATAACCAGAGTCTAGATACTCAATGAAAATGACCGGAGCCTGTACGCTTAACTTAATAACCTGAGTCTGGATACCCAACGAAACTAACCTGAGGCTAAACGCTCAACGTAAATACCGGAGTCTAGATACCCAATGAAACTGAACGGAGCCTGAACGCTCAACGTAATAACCGGAGTCTGGATACTCAACGAAAATGACCGGAGTCTGAACCCTCAACGTAATAACTAGAGTCTGGATACTCAACAAAAATGACCGGAGCCTGAACGCTCAATGTAATAACCGGAGTCTGGATACCCAACGAAACTGACCGGAGCCTGAACGCTCAACGTAATAACCGGAGTCTGGATACTCAATGAAACTGACCGGAGCCTGAACGCTCAACGTAATAACCGGAGTTATGATACTCAATGAAGATGACTGGATCCTGAACGCTCAACGTAATGACCGGAGTCTGGATACTCAACGAAAATGACCGGAGCCCGAACGCTCAACGTATTGACCGGAGTCTGGATACTCAACGAAAATGATCGGAGCCTGAACGCTCAACGTAATGACCGGAGTCTGGATACTCAACAAAAAAGACCGAAGTCTGAACCCTCAACGTAATAACCGGGGTCTGGATACTCAACGAAAAAGACCGGAGCCTGAACGCTCAACGTAATAACCGGAGTCTGAATACTCAACGAAAATGATCGGAGCCTGAACGCTCAACTTAATAACCGGAGTCTGGATACTTAACAAAAATGACCAGAGCCTGAACGCTCAACGTAATAACTAGAGTCTGGATACTCAACAAAAATGACCGTAACCTGAACGCTCAACGTAATAATCAGAGTCTGGATACTCAACGAAAATGATCGGAGCCTGAACGCTCAACGTAATAACCGGAGTTTGGATACCCAACGAAACTGACCGGAGCCTGAACGCTCAACGTAATAACCGGAGTCTGGATACCCAACGAAACTGAACGGAGCCTGAACGCTCAACGTAATAATCGGAGTCTGGATACTCAACGAAACTGACCGGAGCCTGAACGCTCAACGTAATAACTGGAGTCTGGATGCTCAACGAAAATGACTGGAGCCTGAACGCTGAACGTAATAACCAGAGTCTAGATCTCCAAAGAAACTAACCGGAGCCTGAACGCTCAACGTAATAACCGGAGTCTGGATACTCAACGAAACTGACCCGAGCCGGAACACTCAACGTAATAACTGGAGTTATGATACTCAAAGAAAATGATTGGATCCTGAACGCTCAATGTAATGACCGGAGTCTGGATACTCAACAAAAATGACCAGAGCCTGAACACTCAACGTATTGACTGGAGTCTGGATACCCAACGAAAATGATCGGAGCCTGAACGCTCAACGTAATAACCGGTGTCTGGATACCCAACGAAACTGACTGGAGCCTAAACGCTCAACGTAATAACTAGTGTCTTGATACCCAACGAAACTGACCGGAGTCTGAACGCTCAACGTAATAACCGGAATCTGGATACTAAAACGAAACTGACCGGAGCCTGAACGCTCAACGTAATAACCAGAGTCTAGATACTCAATGAAAATGAACGGAGCCTGAACGCTTAACTAAATAACCTGAGTCTGGATACCCAACGAAACTAACCTGAGGCTGAACGCTCAACGTAAATACCGGAATCCAGATACCCAACGAAACTGAACGGAGCCTGAACGCTAAACGTAATAACCGGAGTCTGGATACTCAACGAAAATGACCGGAGTCTGAACCCTCAACGTAATAACTGGAGTCTGGATACTCAACAAAAATGACCGGAGCCTGAATGCTCAATGTAATAACCGGAGTCTGGATACTCAACGAAACTGACCCGAGCCTGAACACTCAACGTAATAACTGGAGTTATGATACTCAACGAAAATGACTGGATCCTGAACGCTCAACGTAATGACCGGAGTCTGGATACTCAACAAAAATGACCGGAGCCTGAACGCTCAATGTATTGACTGGAGTCTGGATACCCAACGAAAATGATCGGAGCCTGAACGCTCAACGTAATAACCGGTGTCTGGATACCCAACGAAACTGACCGGAGCCTAAACGCTCAACGTAATAACTAGTGTCTTGATACCCAACGAAACTGACCGGAGTCTGAACGCTCAACGTAATAACCGGAATCTGGATACTAAAACGAAACTGAACGGAGCCTGAACGCTCAACGTAATAACCAGAGTCTAGATACTCAATGAAAATGACCGGAGCCTGTACGCTTAACTTAATAACCTGAGTCTGGATACCCAACGAAACTAACCTGAGGCTAAACGCTCAACGTAAATACCGGAGTCTAGATACCTAATGAAACTGAACGGAGCCTGAACGCTCAACGTAATAACCGGAGTCTGGATACTCAACGAAAATGACCGGAGTCTGAACCCTCAACGTAATAACTAGAGTCTGGATACTCAACAAAAATGACCGGAGCCTGAACGCTCAATGTAATAACCGGAGTCTGGATACCCAACGAAACTGACCGGAGCCTGAACGCTCAATGTAATAACCGGAGTCTGGATACTCAATGAAACTGACCGGAGCCTGAACGCTCAACGTAATAACTGGAGTTATGATACTCAATGAAGATGACTGGATCCTGAACGCTCAACGTAATGACCGGAGTCTGGATACTCAACGAAAATGACCGGAGCCCGAACGCTCAACGTATTGACCGGAGTCTGGATACTCAACGAAAATGATCGGAGCCTGAACGCTCAACGTAATGACCGGAGTCTGGATACTCAACAAAAAAGACCGAAGTCTGAACCCTCAACGTAATAACCGGGGTCTGGATACTCAACGAAAAAGACCGGAGCCTGAACGCTCAACGTAATAACCGGAGTCTGAATACTCAACGAAAATGATCGGAGCCTGAACGCTCAACTTAATAACCGGAGTCTGGATACTTAACAAAAATGACCAGAGCCTGAACGCTCAATGTAATAACTAGAGTCTGGATACTCAACAAAAATGACCGGAACCTGAACGCTCAACGTAATAATCAGAGTCTGGATACTCAACGAAAATGATCGGAGCCTGAACGCTCAACGTAATAACCGGAGTTTGGATACCCAACGAAACTGACCGGAGCCTGAACGCTCAACGTAATAACCGGAGTCTGGATACCCAACGAAACTGAACGGAGCCTGAACGCTCAACGTAATAATCGGAGTCTGGATACTCAACGAAACTGACCGGAGCCTGAACGCTCAACGTAATAACTGGAGTCTGGATGCTCAACGAAAATGACTGGAGCCTGAACGCTGAACGTAATAACCAGAGTCTAGATCTCCAAAGAAACTAACCGGAGCCTGAACGCTCAACGTAATAACCGGAGTCTGGATACTCAACGAAACTGACCCGAGCCTGAACACTCAACGTAATAACTGGAGTTATGATACTCAAAGAAAATGATTGGATCCTGAACGCTCAATGTAATGACCGGAGTCTGGATACTCAACAAAAATGACCAGAGCCTGAACACTCAACGTATTGACTGGAGTCTGGATACCCAACGAAAATGATCGGAGCCTGAACGCTCAACGTAATAACCGGTGTCTGGATACCCAACGAAACTGACTGGAGCCTAAACGCTCAACGTAATAACTAGTGTCTTGATACCCAACGAAACTGACCGGAGTCTGAACGCTCAACGTAATAACCGGAATCTGGATACTAAAACGAAACTGACCGGAGCCTGAACGCTCAACGTAATAACCAGAGTCTAGAACTCAATGAAAATGAACGGAGCCTGAACGCTTAACTTAATAACCTGAGTCTGGATACCCAACGAAACTAACCTGAGGCTGAACGCTCAACGTAAATACTAGAGTCCAGATACCCAACGAAACTGAACGGAGCCTGAACGCTAAACGTAATAACCGGAGTCTGGATACTCAACGAAAATGACCGGAGTCTGAACCCTCAACGTAATAACTGGAGTCTGGATACCCAACGAAAATGACCGGAGCCTGAACGCTCAATGTAATAACCGGAGTCTGGATACCCAACGAAACTGACCGGAGCCTGAACGCTCAACGTAATAACCGGAGTCTGGATACTCAACGAAACTGACCGGAGCCTGAACGCTCAACGTAATAACCGGAGTTATGATACTCAATGAAGATGACTGGATCCTGAACGCTCAACGGAATGACCGGAGTCTGGATACTCAACGAAAATGACCGGAGCCTGAACGCTCAACGTATTGACCGGAGTCTGGATACTCAACGAAAATGATCGGAGCCTGAACGCTCAACGTAATGACCGGAGTCTGGATACTCAACCAAAAAGACCGAAGTCTGAACCCTCAACGTAATAACCGGGGTCTGGATACTCAACGAAAAAGACCGGAGCCTGAACGCTCAACGTAATAACCGGAGTCTGAATACTCAACGAAAATGATCGGAGCCTGAACGCTCAACTTAATAACCGGAGTCTGGATACTTAACAAAAATGACCAGAGCCTGAACGCTCAACGTAATAACTAGAGTCTGGATACTCAACAAAAATGACCGGAACCTGAACGCTCAACGTAAAAATCAGAGTCTGGATACTCAACGAAAATGATCGGAGCCTGAACGCTCAACATAATAACCGGAGTTTGGATACCCAACGAAACTGACCGGAGCCTGAACGCTCAACGTAATAACCGGAGTCTGGATACCCAACGAAACTGAACGGAGCCTGAACGCTCAACGTAATAATCAGAGTCTGGATACTCAACGAAACTGACCGGAGCCTGAACGCTCAACGTAATAACTGGAGTCTGGATGCTCAACGAAAATGACTGGAGCCTGAACGCTCAACGTAATAACCAGAGTCTAGATCTCCAAAGAAACTAACCGGAGCCTGAACGCTCAACGTAATAACCGGAGTCTGGATACTCAACGAAACTGACCCGAGCCTGAACACTCAACGTAATAACTGGAGTTATGATACTCAAAGAAAATGATTGGATCCTGAACGCTCAATGTAATGACCGGAGTCTGGATACTCAACAAAAATGACCAGAGCCTGAACACTCAACGTATTGACTGGAGTCTGGATACCCAACGAAAATGATCGGAGCCTGAACGCTCAACGTAATAACCGGTGTCTGGATACCCAACGAAACTGACTGGAGCCTAAACGCTCAACGTAATAACTAGTGTCTTGATACCCAACGAAACTGACCGGAGTCTGAACGCTCAACGTAATAACCGGAATCTGGATACTAAAACGAAACTGACCGGAGCCTGAACGCTCAACGTAATAACCAGAGTCTAGATACTCAATGAAAATGAACGGAGCCTGAACGCTTAACTAAATAACCTGAGTCTGGATACCCAACGAAACTAACCTGAGGCTGAACGCTCAACGTAAATACCGGAATCCAGATACCCAACGAAACTGAACGGAGCCTGAACGCTAAACGTAATAACCGGAGTCTGGATACTCAACGAAAATGACCGGAGTCTGAACCCTCAACGTAATAACTGGAGTCTGGATACTCAACAAAAATGACCGGAGCCTGAATGCTCAATGTAATAACCGGAGTCTGGATACTCAACGAAACTGACCCGAGCCTGAACACTCAACGTAATAACTGGAGTTATGATACTCAACGAAAATGACTGGATCCTGAACGCTCAACGTAATGACCGGAGTCTGGATACTCAACAAAAATGACCGGAGCCTGAACGCTCAATGTATTGACTGGAGTCTGGATACCCAACGAAAATGATCGGAGCCTGAACGCTCAACGTAATAACCGGTGTCTGGATACCCAACGAAACTGACCGGAGCCTAAACGCTCAACGTAATAACTAGTGTCTTGATACCCAACGAAACTGACCGGAGTCTGAACGCTCAACGTAATAACCGGAATCTGGATACTAAAACGAAACTGAACGGAGCCTGAACGCTCAACGTAATAACCAGAGTCTAGATACTCAATGAAAATGACCGGAGCCTGTACGCTTAACTTAATAACCTGAGTCTGGATACCCAACGAAACTAACCTGAGGCTAAACGCTCAACGTAAATACCGGAGTCTAGATACCTAATGAAACTGAACGGAGCCTGAACGCTCAACGTAATAACCGGAGTCTGGATACTCAACGAAAATGACCGGAGTCTGAACCCTCAACGTAATAACTAGAGTCTGGATACTCAACAAAAATGACCGGAGCCTGAACGCTCAATGTAATAACCGGAGTCTGGATACCCAACGAAACTGACCGGAGCCTGAACGCTCAATGTAATAACCGGAGTCTGGATACTCAATGAAACTGACCGGAGCCTGAACGCTCAACGTAATAACTGGAGTTATGATACTCAATGAAGATGACTGGATCCTGAACGCTCAACGTAATGACCGGAGTCTGGATACTCAACGAAAATGACCGGAGCCCGAACGCTCAACGTATTGACCGGAGTCTGGATACTCAACGAAAATGATCGGAGCCTGAACGCTCAACGTAATGACCGGAGTCTGGATACTCAACAAAAAAGACCGAAGTCTGAACCCTCAACGTAATAACCGGGGTCTGGATACTCAACGAAAAAGACCGGAGCCTGAACGCTCAACGTAATAACCGGAGTCTGAATACTCAACGAAAATGATCGGAGCCTGAACGCTCAACTTAATAACCGGAGTCTGGATACTTAACAAAAATGACCAGAGCCTGAACGCTCAATGTAATAACTAGAGTCTGGATACTCAACAAAAATGACCGGAACCTGAACGCTCAACGTAATAATCAGAGTCTGGATACTCAACGAAAATGATCGGAGCCTGAACGCTCAACGTAATAACCGGAGTTTGGATACCCAACGAAACTGACCGGAGCCTGAACGCTCAACGTAATAACCGGAGTCTGGATACCCAACGAAACTGAACGGAGCCTGAACGCTCAACGTAATAATCGGAGTCTGGATACTCAACGAAACTGACCGGAGCCTGAACGCTCAACGTAATAACTGGAGTCTGGATGCTCAACGAAAATGACTGGAGCCTGAACGCTGAACGTAATAACCAGAGTCTAGATCTCCAAAGAAACTAACCGGAGCCTGAACGCTCAACGTAATAACCGGAGTCTGGATACTCAACGAAACTGACCCGAGCCTGAACACTCAACGTAATAACTGGAGTTATGATACTCAAAGAAAATGATTGGATCCTGAACGCTCAATGTAATGACCGGAGTCTGGATACTCAACAAAAATGACCAGAGCCTGAACACTCAACGTATTGACTGGAGTCTGGATACCCAACGAAAATGATCGGAGCCTGAACGCTCAACGTAATAACCGGTGTCTGGATACCCAACGAAACTGACTGGAGCCTAAACGCTCAACGTAATAACTAGTGTCTTGATACCCAACGAAACTGACCGGAGTCTGAACGCTCAACGTAATAACCGGAATCTGGATACTAAAACGAAACTGACCGGAGCCTGAACGCTCAACGTAATAACCAGAGTCTAGAACTCAATGAAAATGAACGGAGCCTGAACGCTTAACTTAATAACCTGAGTCTGGATACCCAACGAAACTAACCTGAGGCTGAACGCTCAACGTAAATACTAGAGTCCAGATACCCAACGAAACTGAACGGAGCCTGAACGCTAAACGTAATAACCGGAGTCTGGATACTCAACGAAAATGACCGGAGTCTGAACCCTCAACGTAATAACTGGAGTCTGGATACCCAACGAAAATGACCGGAGCCTGAACGCTCAATGTAATAACCGGAGTCTGGATACCCAACGAAACTGACCGGAGCCTGAACGCTCAACGTAATAACCGGAGTCTGGATACTCAACGAAACTGACCGGAGCCTGAACGCTCAACGTAATAACCGGAGTTATGATACTCAATGAAGATGACTGGATCCTGAACGCTCAACGGAATGACCGGAGTCTGGATACTCAACGAAAATGACCGGAGCCTGAACGCTCAACGTATTGACCGGAGTCTGGATACTCAACGAAAATGATCGGAGCCTGAACGCTCAACGTAATGACCGGAGTCTGGATACTCAACAAAAAAGACCGAAGTCTGAACCCTCAACGTAATAACCGGGGTCTGGATACTCAACGAAAAAGACCGGAGCCTGAACGCTCAACGTAATAACCGGAGTCTGAATACTCAACGAAAATGATCGGAGCCTGAACGCTCAACTTAATAACCGGAGTCTGGATACTTAACAAAAATGACCAGAGCCTGAACGCTCAACGTAATAACTAGAGTCTGGATACTCAACAAAAATGACCGGAACCTGAACGCTCAACGTAAAAATCAGAGTCTGGATACTCAACGAAAATGATCGGAGCCTGAACGCTCAACATAATAACCGGAGTTTGGATACCCAACGAAACTGACCGGAGCCTGAACGCTCAACGTAATAACCGGAGTCTGGATACCCAACGAAACTGAACGGAGCCTGAACGCTCAACGTAATAATCAGAGTCTGGATACTCAACGAAACTGACCGGAGCCTGAACGCTCAACGTAATAACTGGAGTCTGGATGCTCAACGAAAATGACTGGAGCCTGAACGCTCAACGTAATAACCAGAGTCTAGATCTCCAAAGAAACTAACCGGAGCCTGAACGCTCAACGTAATAACCGGAGTCTGGATACTCAACGAAACTGACCCGAGCCTGAACACTCAACGTAATAACTGGAGTTATGATACTCAAAGAAAATGATTGGATCCTGAACGCTCAATGTAATGACCGGAGTCTGGATACTCAACAAAAATGACCAGAGCCTGAACACTCAACGTATTGACTGGAGTCTGGATACCCAACGAAAATGATCGGAGCCTGAACGCTCAACGTAATAACCGGTGTCTGGATACCCAATGAAACTGACTGGAGCCTAAACGCTCAACGTAATAACTAGTGTCTTGATACCCAACGAAACTGACCGGAGTCTGAACGCTCAACGTAATAACCGGAATCTGGATACTAAAACGAAACTGACCGGAGCCTGAACGCTCAACGTAATAACCAGAGTCTAGAACTCAATGAAAATGAACGGAGCCTGAACGCTTAACTTAATAACCTGAGTCTGGATACCCAACGAAACTAACCTGAGGCTGAACGCTCAACGTAAATACTGGAGTCCAGATACCCAACGAAACTGAACGGAGCCTGAACGCTAAACGTAATAACCGGAGTCTGGATACTCAACGAAAATGACCGGAGTCTGAACCCTCAACGTAATAACTGGAGTCTGGATACCCAACGAAAATGACCGGAGCCTGAACGCTCAATGTAATAACCGGAGTCTGGATACCCAACGAAACTGACCGGAGCCTGAACGCTCAACGTAATAACCGGAGTCTGGATACTCAACGAAACTGACCGGAGCCTGAACGCTCAACGTAATAACCGGAGTTATGATACTCAATGAAGATGACTGGATCCTGAACGCTCAACGTAATGACCGGAGTCTGGATACTCAACGAAAATGACCGGAGCCTGAACGCTCAACGTATTGACCGGAGTCTGGATACTCAACGAAAATGATCGGAGCCTGAACGCTCAACGTAATGACCGGAGTCTGGATACTCAACAAAAAAGACCGAAGTCTGAACCCTCAACGTAATAACCGGGGTCTGGATACTCAACGAAAAAGACCGGAGCCTGAACGCTCAACGTAATAACCGGAGTCTGAATACTCAACGAAAATGATCGGAGCCTGAACGCTCAACTTAATAACCGGAGTCTGGATACTTAACAAAAATGACCAGAGCCTGAACGCTCAACGTAATAACTAGAGTCTGGATACTCAACAAAAATGACCGGAACCTGAACGCTCAACGTAAAAATCAGAGTCTGGATACTCAACGAAAATGATCGGAGCCTGAATGCTCAACGTAATAACCGGAGTTTGGATACCCAACGAAACTGACCGGAGCCTGAACGCTCAACGTAATAACCGGAGTCTGGATACCCAACGAAACTGAACGGAGCCTGAACGCTCAACGTAATAATCGGAGTCTGGATACTCAACGAAACTGACCGGAGCCTGAACGCTCAACGTAATAACTGGAGTCTGGATGCTCAACGAAAATGACTGGAGCCTGAACGCTCAACGTAATAACCAGAGTCTAGATCTCCAAAGAAACTAACCGGAGCCTGAACGCTCAACGTAATAACCGGAGTCTGGATACTCAACGAAACTGACCCGAGCCTGAACACTCAACGTAATAACTGGAGTTATGATACTCAAAGAAAATGATTGGATCCTGAACGCTCAATGTAATGACCGGAGTCTGGATACTCAACAAAAATGACCAGAGCCTGAACACTCAACGTATTGACTGGAGTCTGGATACCCAACGAAAATGATCGGAGCCTGAACGCTCAACGTAATAACCGGTGTCTGGATACCCAATGAAACTGACTGGAGCCTAAACACTCAACGTAATAACTAGTGTCTTGATACCCAACGAAACTGACCGGAGTCTGAACGCTCAACGTAATAACCGGAATCTGGATACTAAAACGAAACTGATCGGAGCCTGAACGCTCAACGTAATAACCAGAGTCTAGAACTCAATGAAAATGAACGGAGCCTGAACGCTTAACTTAATAACCTGAGTCTGGATACCCAACGAAACTAACCTGAGGCTGAACGCTCAACGTAAATACTGGAGTCCAGATACCCAACGAAACTGAACGGAGCCTGAACGCTAAACGTAATGACCGGAGTCTGAACCCTCAACGTAATAACTGGAGTCTGGATACCCAACGAAAATGACCGGAGCCTGAACGCTCAATGTAATAACCGGAGTCTGGATACCCAACGAAAATGACCGGAGCCTGAACGCTCAACGTAATAACCGGAGTCTGGATACTCAACGAAACTGACCGGAGCCTGAACGCTCAACGTAATAACCGGAGTTATGATACTCAATGAAGATGACTGGATCCTGAACGCTCAACGTAATGACCGGAGTCTGGATACTCAACGAAAATGACCGGAGCCTGAACGCTCAACGTATTGACCGGAGTCTGGATACTTAACGAAAATGATCGGAGCCTGAACGCTCAACGTAATGACCGGAGTCTGGATACTCAACAAAAAAGAACGAAGTCTGAACCCTCAACGTAATAACCGGGGTCTGGATACTCAACGAAAAAGACCGGAGCCTGAACGCTCAACGTAATAACCAGAGTCTGAATACTCAACGAAAATGATCGGAGCCTGAACGCTCAACTTAATAACCGGAGTCTGGATACTTAACAAAAATGACCAGAGCCTGAACGCTCAACGTAATAACTAGAGTCTGGATACTCAACGAAAATGATCGGAGCCTGAACGCTCAACGTAATAACCGGAGTTTGGATACTCAACGAAAATGATCGGAGCCTGAACGCTCAACGTAATAACCGGAGTTTGGATACCCAACGAAACTGACCGGAGCCTGAACGCTCAACGTAATAACCGGAGTCTGGATACCCAACGAAACTGAACGGAGCCTGAACGCTCAACGTAATAATCGGAGTCTGGATACTCAACGAAACTGACCGGAGCCTGAACGCTCAACGTAATAACTGGAGTCTAGATGCTCAACGAAAATGACCGGAGCCTGAACGCTCAACGTAATAACCAGAGTCTAGATCTCCAAAGAAACTAACCGGAGCCTGAACGCTCAACGTAATAACCGGAGTCTGGATACTCAACGAAACTGACCCGAGCCTGAACACTCAACGTAATAACTGGAGTTATGATACTCAAAGAAAATGATTGGATCCTGAACGCTCAATGTAATGACCGGAGTCTGGATACTCAACAAAAATGACCAGAGCCTGAACACTCAACGTATTGACTGGAGTCTGGATACCCAACGAAAATGATCGGAGCCTGAACGCTCAACGTAATAACCGGTGTCTGGATACCCAACGAAACTGACCGGAGCCTAAACGCTCAACGTAATAACTAGTGTCTTGATACCCAACGAAACTGATCGGAGTCTGAACGCTCAACGTAATAACCGAAATCTGGATACTAAAACGAAACTGACCGGAGCCTGAACGCTCAACGTAATAACCAGAGTCTAGATACTCAATGAAAATGAACGGAGCCTGAACGCTTAACTTAATAACCTGAGTCTGGATACCCAACGAAACTAACCTGAGGCTGAACGCTCAACGTAAATACCGGAGTCTAGATACCCAACGAAACTGAACGGATCCTGAACGCTAAACGTAATAACCGGAGTCTGGATACTCAACGAAAATGACCGGAGTCTGAACCCTCAACGTAATAACTGGAGTCTGGATACTCAACAAAAATGACCGGAGCCTGAACGCTCAATGTAATAACAGGAGTCTGGATACCCAACGAAACTCACCGGAGCCTGAACGCTCAACGTAATAACCGGAGTCTGGATACTCAACAAACCTGACCGGAGCCTGAACGCTCAACGTAATAACCGGAGTTATGACACTCAACGAAGATGACTGGATCCTGAACGCTCAACGTAATGACCGGAGTCTGGATACTCAACGAAAATGACCGGAGCATGAACGCTCAACGTATTGACCGGAGTTTGGATACTCAACAAAAATGATCGGAGCCTGAACGCTCAACGTAAAGACCGGAGTCTGGATACTCAACAAAAATGACCGAAGTATGAACCCTCAACGTAATAACCGGGGTCTGGATACTCAACGAAAAAGACCGGAGCCTGAACGCTCAACGTAATAACCGGAGTCTGAATACTCAACGAAAATGATCGGAGTCTGAACGCTCAACTTAATAACCGGAGTCTGGATACTTAATAAAAATGACCAGAGCCTGAACGCTCAACGTAATAACCAGAGTCTGGATACTCAACAAAAATGACCGGAACCTGAACGCTCAACGTAATAATCAGATTCTGGATACTCAACGAAAATGATCGGAGCCTGAATGCTCAACGTAATAACCGGAGTCTGGATACCCAACGAAACTGACCGGAGCCTGAACGCTCAACGTAATAACCGGAGTCTGGATACCCAACGAAACTGAACGGAGCCTGAACGCTCAACGTAATAATCGGAGTCTAGATACTCAACAAAACTGACCGGAGCCCGAACGCTCAACGTAATAACTGGAGTCTGGATGCTCAACGAAAATGACCGGAGCCTGAACGCTGAACGTAATAACCAGAGTCTATATACCCAAAGAAACTAACTGGAGCCTGAACGCTCAACGTAATAACCAGAGTCTGGATACTCAACGAAACTGACCCGAGCCTGAACACTCAACGTAATAACTGGAGTTATGATACTCAAAGAAAATGATTGGATCCTGAACGCTCAACGTAATGACCGGAGTCTGGATACTCAACAAAAATGACCGGAGCCTGAAGGCTCAACGTATTGACTGGAGTCTGGATACCCAACGAAAATGATCGGAGCCTGAACGCTCAACGTAATAACCGGTGTCTGGATACCCAACAAAACTGACCGGAGCCTAAACGCTCAACGTAATAACTAGTGTCTTGATACCCAACGAAACTGACCGGAGTCTGAACGCTCAACGTAATAAACGGAATCTGGATACTAAAACGAAACTGACCGGAGCCTGAACGCTCAACGTAATAACCAGAGTCTGGATACTCTATGAAACTAACCGGAGCCTGAACGCTTAACTTAGTAACTTGAGTCTGGATACCCAACGAAACTAACCTGAGGCTGAACGCTCAACGTATTGACTGGAGTCTAGATACCCAACGAAACTGAACGGAGCCTGAACGCTCAACGTATTAACCGGAGTCTGGATACTCAACGAAAATGGCCGGAGTCTGAACCCTCAACGTAATAACTGGAGTCTGGATACTCTATAAAAATGACCGGAGCCTGAACGCTCAATGTAATAACCGGAGTCTGGATACTCAACGAAACTGACCGGAGTCTGAACCCTCAACGTAATAACCGGGGTCTGGATACTCAACAAAAAAGACCGGAGCCTGAACGCTCAACGTAATAACCGGAGTCTGAATCCTCAACAAAAATGACCGGAGTTTGGATACTCAATGAAAATGATCGGAGCCTGAACGCTCAACGTAATGATCGGATTCTGGATACTCAACAAAAATGACTGAAGTCTAAACCCTCAACGTAATAACCGGGGTCTGGATACTCAACGAAAAAGACCGGAGCCTGAACGCTCAACGTAATAACCGGAGTCTGAATACTCAAAGAAAATGATTGGAGTCTGAACGCTCAACTTAATAACCGGAGTCTGGATATTTAACAAAAATGACCAGAGCCTGAACGCTCAACGTAATAACCAGAGTTTGGATACTCAACAAAAATGACCGGAACCTGAACGCTCAACGTAATTATCAGAGTCTGGATACTCAACGAAAATGAGCGGAGCCTGAACGCTCAACGTAATAACCGGAGTCTGGATACCCAACGAAACTGACCGGAGCCTGAACGCTCAACGTAATAACCGGAGTCTGGATACCCAACGAAACTGAACGGAGCCTGAACGCTCAACGTAATAATCGGAGTCTAGATAGTCAACAAAACTGACCGGAGCCCGAACGCTCAATGTAATAACTGGAGTTATGATACTCAAAGAAAATGATTGGATCCTGAACGCTCAATGTAATGACCGGAGTCTGGATACTCAACAAAAATGACCAGAGCCTGAACACTCAACGTATTGACTGGAGTCTGGATACCCAACGAAAATGATCGGAGCCTGAACGCTCAACGTAATAACCGGTGTCTGGATACCCAACGAAACTGACCGGAGCCTAAACGCTCAACGTAATAACTAGTGTCTTGATACCCAACGAAACTGATCGGAGTCTGAACGCTCAACGTAATAACCGAAATCTGGATACTAAAACGAAACTGACCGGAGCCTGAACGCTCAACGTAATAACCAGAGTCTAGATACTCAATGAAAATGAACGGAGCCTGAACGCTTAACTTAATAACCTGAGTCTGGATACCCAACGAAACTAACCTGAGGCTGAACGCTCAACGTAAATACCGGAGTCTAGATACCCAACGAAACTGAACGGATCCTGAACACTAAACGTAATAACCGGAGTCTGGATACTCAACGAAAATGACCGGAGTCTGAACACTCAACGTAATAACTGGAGTCTGGATACTCAACAAAAATGACCGGAGCCTGAACGCTCAATGTAATAACAGGAGTCTGGATACCAAACGAAACTCACCAGAGCCTGAACGCTCAACGTAATAACCGGAGTCTGGATACTCAACGAAACTGACCGGAGCCTGAACGCTCAACGTAATAACCGGAGTTATGACACTCAACGAAGATGACTGGATCCTGAACGCTCAACGTAATGACCGGAGTCTGGATACTCAACGAAAATGACCGGAGCATGAACGCTCAACGTATTGACCGGAGTTTGGATACTCAACAAAAATGATCGGAGCCTGAACGCTCAACGTAATGACCGGAGTCTGGATACTCAACAAAAATGACCGAAGTATGAACCCTCAACGTAATAACCGGGGTCTGGATACTCAACGAAAAAGACCGGAGCCTGAACGCTCAACGTAATAACCGGAGTCTGAATACTCAACGAAAATGATCGGAGTCTGAACGCTCAACTTAATAACCGGAGTCTGGATACTTAATAAAAATGACCAGAGCCTGAACGCTCAACGTAATAACCAGAGTCTGGATACTCAACAAAAATGACCGGAACCTGAACGCTCAACGTAATAATCAGATTCTGGATACTCAACGAAAATGATCGGAGCCTGAATGCTCAACGTAATAACCGGAGTCTGGATACCTAACGAAACTGACCGGAGCCTGAACGCTCAACGTAATAACCGGAGTCTGGATACCCAACGAAACTAAACGGAGCCTGAACGCTCAACGTAATAATCGGAGTCTAGATACTCAACAAAACTGACCGGAGCCCGAACGCTCAACGTAATAACTGGAGTCTGGATGCTCAACGAAAATGACCGGAGCCTGAACGCTGAACGTAATAACCAGAGTCTATATACCCAAAGAAACTAACTGGAGCCTGAACGCTCAACGTAATAACCAGAGTCTGGATACTCAACGAAACTGACCCGAGCCTGAACACTCAATGTAATAACTGGAGTTATGATACTCAAAGAAAATGATTGGATCCTGAACGCTCAACGTAATGACCGGAGTCTGGATACTCAACAAAAATGACCGGAGCCTGAAGGCTCAACGTATTGACTTGAGTCTGGATACCCAACGAAAATGATCGGAGCCTGAACGCTCAACGTAATAACCGGTGTCTGGATACCCAACAAAACTGACCGGAGCCTAAACGCTCAACGTAATAACTAGTGTCTTGATACCCAACGAAACTGACCGGAGTCTGAACGCTCAACGTAATAAACGGAATCTAGATACTAAAACGAAACTGACCGGAGCCTGAACGCTCAACGTAATAACCAGAGTCTGGATACTCAATGAAACTAACCGGAGCCTGAACGCTTAACTTAGTAACTTGAGTCTGGATACCCAACGAAACTAACCTGAGGCTGAACGCTCAACGTATTGACTGGAGTCTAGATACCCAACGAAACTGAACGGAGCCTGAACGCTCAACGTATTAACCGGAGTCTGGATACTCAACGAAAATGGCCGGAGTCTGAACCCTCAACGTAATAACTGGAGTCTGGATACTCAATAAAAATGACCGGAGCCTGAACGCTCAATGTAATAACCGGAGTCTGGATACTCAACGAAACTGACCGGAGTCTGAACCCTCAACGTAATAACCGGGGTCTGGATACTCAACAAAAAAGACCGGAGCCTGAACGCTCAACGTAATAACCGGAGTCTGAATCCTCAACAAAAATGACCGGAGTTTGGATACTCAATGAAAATGATCGGAGCCTGAACGCTCAACGTAATGATCGGATTCTGGATACTCAACAAAAATGACTGAAGTCTAAACCCTCAACGTAATAACCGGGGTCTGGATACTCAACGAAAAAGACCGGAGCCTGAACGCTCAACGTAATAACCGGAGTCTGAATACTCAAAGAAAATGATCGGAGTCTGAACGCTCAACTTAATAACCGGAGTCTGGATATTTAACAAAAATGACCAGAGCCTGAACGCTCAAAGTAATAACCAGAGTTTGGATACTCAACAAAAATGACCGGAACCTGAACGCTCAACGTAATTATCAGAGTCTGGATACTCAACGAAAATGATCGGAGCCTGAACGCTCAACGTAATAACCGGAGTCTGGATACCCAACGAAACTGACCGGAGCCTGAACGCTCAACGTAATAACCGGAGTCTGGATACCCAACGAAACTGAACGGAGCCTGAACGCTCAACGTAATAATCGGAGTCTAGATAGTCAACAAAACTGACCGGAGCCCGAACGCTCAATGTAATAACTGGAGTCTGGATGCTCAACGAAAATGACCAGAGCCTGAACGCTGAACGTAATAACCAGAGTCTAGATACCCAAAGAAACTAACCGGAGCCTGAACGCTCAACGTAATAACCAGAGTCTGGATACTCAACGAAACTGACCCGAGCCTGAACACTCAACGTAATAACTGGAGTTATGATACTCAAAGAAAATGATTGTATCCTGAACGCTCAACGTAATGACCGGAGTCTGGATACTCAACAAAAATGACCGGAGCCTGAAGGCTCAACGTATTGACTGGAGTCTGGATACCCAACGAAAATGATCGGAGCCTGAACGCTCAACGTAATAACCGGTGTCTGGATACCCAACGAAACTGACCGGAGCCTAAACGCTCAACGTAATAACTAGTGTCTTGATACCCAACGAAACTGACCGGAGTCTGAACGCTCAACGTAATAACCGGAATCTGGATACTAAATTGAAACTGACCGGAGCCTGAACGCTCAACGTAATAACCAGAGTCTGGATACTCAATGAAAATAACCGGAGCCTGAACGCTTAACTTAATAACTTGAGTTTGGATACCCAACGAAACTAACCTGAGGCTGAACACTCAACGTATTGACTGGAGTCTAGATACCCAACGAAACTTAACGGAGCCTGAACGCTCAACGTATTAACCGGAGTCTGGATACTCAACGAAAATGACCGGAGTCTGAACCCTCGACGTAATAACTAGAGTCTGGATACTCAACAAAAATGACCGGAGCCTGAACGCTCAATGTAATAACCGGAGTCTGGATACCCAACGAAACTGACCGAAGCCTGAACACTCAACGTAATAACCGGAGTCTGGATACTCAACGAAACAAACCGGAGTCTGAACCCTCAACGTAAAAACCGGGGTCTGGATACTCAACAAAAAAGACCGGAGCCTGAACGCTCAACGTAATAACCGGAGTCTGAATCCTCAACAAAAATGACCGGAGTTTGGATACTCAATTAAAATGATCGGAGCCTGAACGCTCAACGTAATGACCGGAGTCTGGATACTCAACAAAAATGACTGAAGTCTGAACCCTCAACGTAATAACCGGGGTCTGGATACTCAACGAAAAAGACCGGAGCCTGAACGCTCAACGTAATAACCGGAGTCTGAATACTCAACGAAAATGATCGGAGTCTGAACGCTCAACTTAATAACCGGAGTCTGGATACTTAACAAAAATGACCAGAGCCTGAACGCTCAACGTAATAACCAGAGTCTAGATACTCAACAAAAATGACCGGAACCTGAACGCTCAACGTAATAATCAGAGTCTGGATACTCAACGAAAATGATCGGAGACTGAACGCTCAACGTAATAACCGGAGTCTGGATACCCAACGAAACTGACCGGAGCCTGAACGCTCAACGTAATAACCGGAGTCTGGATACCCAACGAAACTGAACGGAGCCTGAACGCGCAACATAATAATCGGAGTCTAGATACTCAACAAAACTGACCGGAGCCCGAACGCTCAATGTAATAACTGGAGTCTGGATGCTCAACGAAAATGACCAGAGCCTGAACGCTGAACGTAATAACCAGAGTCTAGATACCCAAAGAAACTAACCGGAGCCTGAACGCTCAACGTAATAACCAGAGTCTGGATACTCAACGAAACTGACCCGAGCCTGAACACTCAACGTAATAACTGGAGTTATGATACTCAAAGAAAATGATTGTATCCTGAACGCTCAACGTAATGACCGGAGTCTGGATACTCAACAAAAATGACCGGAGCCTGAAGGCTCAACGTATTGACTGGAGTCTGGATACCCAACGAAAATGATCGGAGCCTGAACGCTCAACGTAATAACCGGTGTCTGGATACCCAACGAAACTGACCGGAGCCTAAACGCTCAACGTAATAACTAGTGTCTTGATACCCAACGAAACTGACCGGAGTCTGAACGCTCAACGTAATAACCGGAATCTGGATACTAAATTGAAACTGACCGGAGCCTGAACGCTCAACGTAATAACCAGAGTCTGGATACTCAATGAAAATAACCGGAGCCTGAACGCTTAACTTAATAACTTGAGTTTGGATACCCAACGAAACTAACCTGAGGCTGAACACTCAACGTATTGACTGGAGTCTAGATACCCAACGAAACTGAACGGAGCATGAACGCTCAACGTATTAACCGGAGTCTGGATACTCAACGAAAATGACCGGAGTCTGAACCCTCGACGTAATAACTAGAGTCTGGATACTCAACAAAAATGACCGGAGCCTGAACGCTCAATGTAATAACCGGAGTCTGGATACTCAATAAAAATGACCGGAGCCTGAACGCTCAATGTAATAACCGGAGTCTGGATACTCAACGAAACTGACCGGAGTCTGAACCCTCAACGTAATAACCGGGGTCTGGATACTCAACAAAAAAGACCGGAGCCTGAACGCTCAACGTAATAACCGGAGTCTGAATCCTCAACAAAAATGACCGGAGTTTGGATACTCAATGAAAATGATCGGAGCCTGAACGCTCAACGTAATGACCGGATTCTGGATACTCAACAAAAATGACTGAAGTCTGAACCCTCAACGTAATAACCGGGGTCTGGATACTCAACGAAAAAGACCGGAGCCTGAACGCTCAACGTAATAACCGGAGTCTGAATACTCAACGAAAATGATCGGAGTCTGAACGCTCAACTTAATAACCGGAGTCTGGATATTTAACAAAAATGACCAGAGCCTGAACGCTCAACGTAATAACCAGAGTTTGGATACTCAACAAAAATGACCGGAACCTGAACGCTCAACGTAATAATCAGAGTCTGGATACTCAACGAAAATGATCGGAGACTGAACGCTCAACGTAATAACCGGAGTCTGGATACCCAACGAAACTGACCGGAGCCTGAACGCTCAACGTAATAACCGGAGTCTGGATACCCAACGAAACTGAACGGAGCCTGAACGCGCAACGTAATAATCGGAGTCTAGATACTCAACAAAACTGACCGGAGCCCGAACGCTCAACGTAATAACTAGAGTCTGGATGCTCAACGAAAATGACCGGAGCCTGAACGCTGAACGTAATAACCAGAGTCTATATACCCAAAGAAACTAACCGGAGCCTGAACGCTCAACGTAATAACCAGAGTCTGGATACTCAACGAAACTGACCCGAGCCTGAACACTCAACGTAATAACTGGAGTTATGATACTCAAAGAAAATGATTGGATCCTGAACGCTCAACGTAATGACCGGAGTCTGGATACTCAACAAAAATGACCGGAGCCTGAAGGCTCAACGTATTGACTGGAGTCTGGATACCCAACGAAAATGATCGGAGCCTGAACGCTCAACGTAATAACCGGTGTCTGGATACCCAACAAAACTGACCGGAGCCTAAACGCTCAACGTAATAACTAGTGTCTTGATACCCAACGAAACTGACCGGAGTCTGAACGCTCAACGTAATAAACGGAATCTGGATACTAAAACGAAACTGACCGGAGCCTGAACGCTCAACGTAATAACCAGAGTCTGGATACTCAATGAAACTAACCGGAGCCTGAACGCTTAACTTAGTAACTTGAGTCTGGATACCCAACGAAACTAACCTGAGGCTGAACGCTCAACGTATTGACTGGAGTCTAAATACCCAACGAAACTGAACGGAGCCTGAACGCTCAACGTATTAACCAGAGTCTGGATACTCAACGAAAATGGCCGGAGTCTGAACCCTCAACGTAATAACTGGAGTCTGGATACTCAATGAAAATGACCAGAGCCTGAACGCTCAATGTAATAACCGGAGTCTGGATACTCAACGAAACTGACCGGAGTCTGAACCCTCAACGTAATAACCGGGGTCTGGATACTCAACAAAAAAGACCGGAGCCTGAACGCTCAACGTAATAACCGGAGTCTGAATCCTCAACAAAAATGACCGGAGTTTGGATACTCAATGAAAATGATCGGAGCCTGAACGCTCAACGTAATGACCGGATTCTGGATACTCAACA
>CAWUDS030000745.1:0-50949 GCA_963859935.3 Lathyrus sativus
ACTCAACGTAATGTCCGGATTCTAGATACTAAACAAAACTTACCAGAGCATGGAAGCTATACGTAATAACCGGAGTCTGGATACCTAACGAAACTAACCGAAGCCTGAACGCTCAACGGAATAACCGGAGTCTGGATACTCAACGAAAATCACCAGAGCCTGAATGCTCAACATAATAACCGGAGTCTGGATACCCAACAAAACGGACTGGAGCCTGAACGCTCAACGTATTGACCGGAGTCTGGATACCCAACGAAAATTGACCAGAGCCTGAACGCTCAACTTAATAACCGAAGTCTGGATACTCAACGAAACTGACCAGAGCCTGAATACTCAACATAATGACCGAAGTCTGGATACTCAACGAAAATTACCGGAGCCTGAACGCTCAACATAATGACCGGAGTCTGGATACTCAACAAAAATGACCGGAGCCTGTACGCTCAACGTAATGACCGGAGTCTAGATACTCAATAAAACTTACTAGAGCCTGGACGTTATACGTAATAACCGGAGTCTAGATACTTAATGAAACTAACCGGAGTCTGAACGCTCAACAGAATAACCGGAGTCTGGATACTCAACGAAAATCACCGGAGCCTGAATGCTCAACGTAATAACCGGTGTCTGGATACCAAACGAAACTGACCGGAGCCTGAACACTCAACGTAATAATCAAAGTCTAGATTCTCAACGAAACTAATCGGAGTTTGAATACAAAACGTAATAACTGGAGTCTGGAGACTCAACAAAAATGACCGGAGCCTAAACGCTCAACATAATAACCGGAGTCTAGATACCCAACGAAACTAACCGGAGCGTGAGTGCTCAACGTAATAACCGGAGTCTGGATAATCAACGAAACTGACCGGAGCCTAAACGCTCAATGTAAAAATCGGAGTCTGGATATCCAACCAAACTGAACGGAGCCTGAACGCTAAACTTAATAACCGGAGTATGGATACTCAACGAAACTGACCTGAGCCTGAATGCTCAACGTAATAACCGGAGTCTGGATACTCAACGAAAATGACCGGAGCCTGAACACTCAACATATTAATCGGAGTCTGGATACTCAAAGAAAATGATTGGAGCCTGAACGCTCAACTTAATCACCAGTGTTTGGATACTAAACGAAACTGACCAGAGCCTGAATGCTCAATGTAATAACCGGAGTCTGGATACTCAACAAAAATGACCGGAGCCTTAACGCTCAATGTAATAACCGGAGTCTGGATACCCAACGAAACTGACCAGAGCCTGAACGCTCAATGTAATTGCTGGAGTCTGGATACTCAACGAAACTGACCGGAGCCTGAACGATCAACGTAATGACCGGAGCCTGAACGCTCAACGTAATAACCGGAGTCTGGAAATTCAACAAAAATGACCGGAGCCTGAATGCTCTACTTAATGACTGGAGTCTGGATTCTCAACAAAATTGACCGGAGCCTGAACGCTCAACAGAATGACCAGAGTCTGGCTACTCAACAAAAATGACAGGAGCCTGAACGCCTAACGTAATGACCGGGGTCCGGATACTCAACAAAAATAACCGGAGCCTGTACACTCAATGTAATGTCCGGATTCTAGATACTAAACAAAACGTACCAGAGCATGGAAGCTATACGTAATAACCGGAGTCTGGATACCTAACGAAACTAACCGGAGCCTGAACGCTCAACGGAATTACCGGAGTCTGGATCCTCACCAGAGCCTGAATGCTCAACATAATAACCGGAGTCTGGATACCCAACAAAACGGACTGGAGCCTGAACGCTCAACGTATTGACCGGAGTCTGGATACCCAACGAAAATTGACCAGAGCCTGAACGCTCAACTTAATAACCGAAGTCTGGATACTCAACGAAACTGACCAGAGCCTGAATACTCAACATAATGACCGGAGTCTGGATACTCAACGAAAATTACCGGAGCCTGAACGCTCAACATAATGACCGGAGTCTGGATACTCAACAAAAATGACCGGAGCCTGTACGCTCAACGTAATGACCGGAGTCTAGATACTCAATAAAACTTACTAGAGCCTGGACGTTATACGTAATAACCGGAGTCTAGATACTTAACGAAACTAACCGGAGTCTGAACGCTCAACAGAATAACCGGAGTCTGGATACTCAACGAAAATCACCGGAGCCTGAATACAAAACGTAATAACTGGAGTCTGGAGACTCAACAAAAATGACCGGAGCCTGAAAGCTCAACATAATAACCGGACTGGATACTCAACAAAAATGACCGGAGCCTGAATGCTCAACATAATAACTAGAGTCTAGATACCCAACGAAATTGACCGGAGCCTGAACGCTTAACTTAATAACCGGAATCTGGATACTCAACAAAACTGACCGGAGCCTGAACGCTCAACGTAATAACCGGAGTCTGGATACTCAACAAAAATGACCGAAGCCTGAACGCTTAACTTAATAACCGGAGTCTGGATACTCAACAAAACTGACCAGAGCCTGAACGCTCAATGTAATAACCGAAGTCTGGATACTCAACGAAAATGACCGTAGCCTGAACGCTCAACGTAATAACCGGAGTCTGGATACTCAAAGAAAATGACCAGAGCCTGAACGCTCAACTTAATAACCGGAGTTTGGATACTCAACGAAACTGACCGGAACTTGAACGCTCAACGTAATAACCGGAGTCTGGATACTAAACAAAAATGACCGGAGCCTGAGCGCTCAACGTAATAACCGGAGTCTGGATACCCAACAAAACTGACCGGAGCGTGAGTGCTCAACGTAATAACCGGAGTCTGGATAATCAACGAAACTGATCGGAGCCTAAACGCTCAACGTAATAACCAGAGTCTGGATACCCAACAAAACTGAACGGAGCCTGAACGCTAAACTTAATAACCAGAGTCTACATACTCAACAAAACTGACCGGAGCCTGAACGCTCAACGTAATAACCGGAGTCTAGATACTCAACAAAACTTACCAAAGCCTGGACGTTATACGTAATAACCGGAGTTTGGATACCTAACGAAACTAACCGGAGCCTGAACGCTCAAAGGAATAACCGGAGTCTGGATACTCAACGAAAATCACCGGAGCCTGAATGCTCAACGTAATAACTGGAGTCTGGATACCCAACGAAACTGACCGGAGCCTGAACGCTCAACGTAATAATCAGAGTCTAGATTCTCAACGAAACTAATTGGCGTTTGAACACAAAACGTAATAACCGGAGTCTAAAGACTCAATAAACATGACCGGAGCCTGAATACTCAATGTAATAACTGGACTGGATAATCAACAAAAATGACCGGAGCCTGAATGCTCAACGTAATAACCGGAGTCTGGATACCCAACGAACCTGACCAGAGCGTGAACGCTCAACATAATAACTGGAGTCTGGATACTCAACGAAACTGACCGGAGCCTGAACGCTCACCGTAATAACCAGAGTCTGGATACCCAACGAAATTGACCGGAGCCTGAACGCTCAACTTAATAACCGGAGTCTGGATACTCAACGAAACTAACCGGAGCCTGAACGCTCAACGTAATAACCGGAGTCTGGATACTCAAAGAAAATGACCAGAGCCTGAACGCTCAACTTAATAACCGGAGTTTGGATACTCAAAGAAAATGACCAGAGCCTGAACGCTCAACTTAATAACCGGAGTTTGGATACTCAACGAAAATGACCGGAGCCTGAATGCTCAACGTAATAACCGGAGTCTGGATACTCAAAGAAAATGACCGGAGCCTGAACGCTCAACTTAATAACCGGGGTTTGGATACTCAACGAAACTGACCGGAACCTGAACGCTCAACGTAATAACCGGAGTCTGGATACTCAACAAAAATGACTGGAGCCTGATCGCTCAACGTAATAACCGGAGTCTGGAAACCCAACGAAACTACCCGGAGCGTGAGTGCTCAACGTAATAACCGGAGTCTGGATAATCAACGAAACTGACCAGAGCCTGAACGCTCAACGTAATAACCGGAGTCTGGATACCCAACAAAACTGAACGAAGCCTGAACGCTAAACTTAATAACCAGAGTCTGGATACTCAACGAAACTGACCGGAGCGTGAACGCTCAACGTAATAACCGGAGTCTGGATACTCAACAAAAATGATCGGAGCCTGAATGCTCAACGTAATAACCGGAGTCTGGATACTCAAAGAAAATGATCGGAGCCGGAACGCTCAACTTAATAACCGCAGATTGGATACTAAACGAAACTGACCGAAGCCTGAACGCTCAACGTAATAACCGGCGTCTGGATACTCAACGAATCTGACTGGAGCGTGAACGCTCAACGTAATAACTGGATTCTGGATACTCAACGAAACTGACCGGAGCTTGAACGCTCAACGTAATAACCAGAGTCTAGATACCCAACTAAACTGAACGGAGCCTGAACGCTCAACTTAATAACCGGAGTCTGGATACTCAACGAAACTGACCGGAGCCTGAACGCTCAACGTAATAACCGGAGTTTGGATACTCAACAAAAATGACCGGAGCCTGAACGCTCAACGTAATAACCGGAGTCTGGATACTCAAAGAAAATGACCGGAGCCTGAACGCTCAACTTAATAACCGGAGTCTTGATACTCAACGAAACTGACCGGAGCCTGAACGCTCAACGTAATAACCGGAGTCTGGATACTCAACAAAAATGTTCGGAGCCTAAACGCTCAACGTAATAACCGGAGTCTGGATAATCAACGAAACTGACCAGAGCCTGAACGGTCAACGTAATAACCGGAGTCTGGATACCCAACAAAATTGAACGGAGCCTGAACGCTAAACTTGATAACCGGAGTCTGGATACTCAACGAAACTGACCGAAGCCTGAACGCTCAATGTAATAACCGGAGTCTGGATACTCAACGAAAATGACCGGAGCCTGAACGCTCAACGTAATAACCGGAGTCTGGATACTCAAAGAAAATGATCGGAGCCGGAACGCTCAACTTAATAACCAGAGATTGGATACTAAACGAAACTGACCGGAGCCTGAACGCTCAACGTAATAACCGGAGTCTGGATACTCAATGAATCTGACTGGAGCATGAATGCTCAACGTAAAAACTGGTGTCTGGATACTCAAAGAAAATGACCGGAGCCTGAACGCTCAACTTAATAACCGTAGTCTGTTTACTCAAAGAAAATGACCGGAGCCTGAACGCTCAACTTAATAACCGGAGTTTGGATACTCAACGAAACTGATCGGAACCTGAACGCTCAACGTCATAACCGGAGTCTGGATACCCAACAAAACTGAACGGAGCCTGAACGCTAAACTTAATAACCGGAGTTTAGATACTCAACGAAACTAACCGGAGCCTGAACGCTCAACGTAATAACCGGAGTCTGGATACTCAACGAAAATGACCGGAGCGTGAACGCTCAACGTAATAACCGGAGTCTGGATACTCAAAGAAAATGATCGGCCGGAATTTTCAACTTAATAACCGGAGATTGGATACTAAACGAAACTGACAGGAGCCTGAACGCTCAACGTAATAACCGGAGTCTGGATACTAAACGAATCTGACTGGAGCGTGAACGCTCAACGTAATAACTGGTGTCTGGATACTCAACGAGACTGACCGGAGCCTGAACGCTCAACGTAAAAACCAGAGTCTGGATACCCAACGAAACTGACTGGAGCCTGAACGCTCAACTTAATAACCGGAGTCTGGATACTCAACGAAACTGACCGGAGCCTGAACGCTCAACGTAATAACCGGAGTCTAGATACTCAACGAAAATGACCGGAGCCTGAACGCTCAACGTAATAACCGGAGTCTGGATACTCAAAGAAAATGATCGGAGCCGGAACGCTCAACTTAATAACCGGAGATTGGATACTAAACGAAACTGACCGGAGCCTGAACGCTCAACGTAATAACCGGAGTCTGGATACTCAACGAATCTAACTGGAGCGTGAATGCTCAACGTAATAATTGGAGTCTGGATACTCAACGAAACTGACCGGAGCCTGAACGCTCAACGTAATAACCAGAGTCTGGATACCCAACGAAACTGACCGAAGCCTGAACGCTCAACTTAATAACCGGAGTCTGAATACTCAATGAAACTGACCGGAGCCTGAACGCTCAACGTAATAACCAGAGTCTGGATACCCAACAAAACTGAACGGAGCCTGAACGCTAAACTTAATAACCAGAGTCTACATACTCAACAAAACTGACCGGAGCCTGAACGCTCAACGTAATAACCGGAGTCTAGATACTCAACAAAACTTACCAAAGCCTGGACGTTATACGTAATAACCGGAGTTTGGATACCTAACGAAACTAACCGGAGCCTGAACGCTCAAAGGAATAACCGGAGTCTGGATACTCAACGAAAATCACCGGAGCCTGAATGCTCAACGTAATAACTGGAGTCTGGATACCCAACGAAACTGACCGGAGCCTGAACGCTCAACGTAATAATCAGAGTCTAGATTCTCAACGAAACTAATTGGCGTTTGAACACAAAACGTAATAACCGGAGTCTGGAGACTCAACAAACATGACCGGAGCCTGAATACTCAATGTAATAACCGGACTGGATAATCAACAAAAATGACCGGAGCGTGAACGCTCAACGTAATAACCGGAGCCTGGATACCCAACGAACCTGACCAGAGCGTGAATGCTCAACGTAATAACTGGAGTCTGGATACTCAACGAAACTGACCGGAGCCTGAACGCTCACCGTAATAACCAGAGTCTGGATACCCAACGAAATTGACCGGAGCCTGAACGCTCAACTTAATAACCGGAGTCTGGATACTCAACGAAACTAACCGGAGCCTGAACGCTCAATTTAATAACCGGAGTCTGGATACTCAAAGAAAATGACCAGAGCCTGAACGCTCAACTTAATAACCGGAGTTTGGATACTCAAAGAAAATGACCAGAGCCTGAACGCTCAACTTAATAACCGGAGTTTGGATACTCAACGAAAATGACCGGAGCCTGAACGCTCAACGTAATAACCGGAGTCTGGATACTCAAAGAAAATGACCGGAGCCTGAACGCTCAACTTAATAACCGGGGTTTGGATACTCAACGAAACTGACCGGAACCTGAACGCTCAACGTAATAACCGGAGTCTGGATACTCAACAAAAATGACTGGAGCCTGATCGCTCAACGTAATAACCGGAGTCTGGAAACCCAACGAAACTACCCGGAGCGTGAGTGCTCAACGTAATAACCGGAGTCTGGATAATCAACGAAACTGACCAGAGCCTGAACGCTCAACGTAATAACCGGAGTCTGGATACCCAACAAAACTGAACGAAGCCTGAACGCTAAACTTAATAACCAGAGTCTGGATACTCAACGAAACTGACCGGAGCGTGAACGCTCAACGTAATAACCGGAGTCTGGATACTCAACAAAAATGATCGGAGCCTGAATGCTCAACGTAATAACCGGAGTCTGGATACTCAAAGAAAATGATCGGAGCCGGAACGCTCAACTTAATAACCGCAGATTGGATACTAAACGAAACTGACCGAAGCCTGAACGCTCAACGTAATAACCGGAGTCTGGATACTCAACGAATCTGACTGGAGCGTGAACGCTCAACGTAATAACTGGATTCTGGATACTCAACGAAACTGACCGGAGCTTGAACGCTCAACGTAATAACCAGAGTCTAGATACCCAACTAAACTGAACGGAGCCTGAACGCTCAACTTAATAACCGGAGTCTGGATACTCAACGAAACTGACCGGAGCCTGAACGCTCAACGTAATAACCGGAGTTTGGATACTCAACAAAAATGACCGGAGCCTGAACGCTCAACGTAATAACCGGAGTCTGGATACTAAAAGAAAATGACCGGAGCCTGAACGCTCAACTTAATAACCGGAGTCTTGATACTCAACGAAACTGACCGGAGCCTGAACGCTCAACGTAATAACCGGAGTCTGGATACTCAACAAAAATGTTCGGAGCCTAAACGCTCAACGTAATAACCGGAGTCTGGATAATCAACGAAACTGACCAGAGCCTGAACGGTCAACGTAATAACCGGAGTCTGGATACCCAACAAAATTGAACGGAGCCTGAACGCTAAACTTGATAACCGGAGTCTGGATACTCAACGAAACTGACCGAAGCCTGAACGCTCAATGTAATAACCGGAGTCTGGATACTCAACGAAAATGACCGGAGCCTGAACGCTCAACGTAATAACCGGAGTCTGGATACTCAAAGAAAATGATCGGAGCCGGAACGCTCAACTTAATAACCAGAGATTGGATACTAAACGAAACTGACCGGAGCCTGAACGCTCAACGTAATAACCGGAGTCTGGATACTCAATGAATCTGACTGGAGCATGAATGCTCAACGTAAAAACTGGTGTCTGGATACTCAAAGAAAATGACCGGAGCCTGAACGCTCAACTTAATAACCGTAGTCTGTTTACTCAAAGAAAATGACCGGAGCCTGAACGCTCAACTTAATAACCGGAGTTTGGATACTCAACGAAACTGATCAGAACCTGAACGCTCAACGTCATAACCGGAGTCTGGATACCCAACAAAACTGAACGGAGCCTGAACGCTAAACTTAATAACCGGAGTTTAGATACTCAACGAAACTAACCGGAGCCTGAACGCTCAACGTAATAACCGGAGTCTGGATACTCAACGAAAATGACCGGAGCGTGAACGCTCAACGTAATAACCGGAGTCTGGATACTCAAAGAAAATGATCGGCCGGAATTTTCAACTTAATAACCGGAGATTGGATACTAAACGAAACTGACAGGAGCCTGAACGCTCAACGTAATAACCGGAGTCTGGATACTAAACGAATCTGACTGGAGCGTGAACGCTCAACGTAATAACTGGTGTCTGGATACTCAACGAGACTGACCGGAGCCTGAACGCTCAACGTAAAAACCAGAGTCTGGATACCCAACGAAACTGACTGGAGCCTGAACGCTCAACTTAATAACCGGAGTCTGGATACTCAACGAAACTGACCGGAGCCTGAACGCTCAACGTAATAACCGGAGTCTAGATACTCAACGAAAATGACCGGAGCCTGAACGCTCAACGTAATAACCGGAGTCTGGATACTCAAAGAAAATGATCGGAGCCGGAACGCTCAACTTAATAACCGGAGATTGGATACTAAACGAAACTGACCAGAGCCTGAACGCTCAACGTAATAACCGGAGTCTGGATACTCAACGAATCTAACTGGAGCGTGAATGCTCAACGTAATAATTGGAGTCTGGATACTCAACGAAACTGACCGGAGCCTGAACGCTCAACGTAATAACCAGAGTCTGGATACCCAACGAAACTGACCGAAGCCTGAACGCTCAACTTAATAACCGGAGTCTGAATACTCAATGAAACTGAACGGAGCCTGAACGCTAAACTTAATAACCAGAGTCTACATACTCAACAAAACTGACCGGAGCCTGAACGCTCAACGTAATAACCGGAGTCTAGATACTCAACAAAACTTACCAAAGCCTGGACGTTATACGTAATAACCGGAGTTTGGATACCTAACGAAACTAACCGGAGCCTGAACGCTCAAAGGAATAACCGGAGTCTGGATACTCAACGAAAATCACCGGAGCCTGAATGCTCAACGTAATAACTGGAGTCTGGATACCCAACGAAACTGACCGGAGCCTGAACGCTCAACGTAATAATCAGAGTCTAGATTCTCAACGAAACTAATTGGCGTTTGAACACAAAACGTAATAACCGGAGTCTGGAGACTCAACAAACATGACCGAAGCCTGAATACTCAATGTAATAACCGGACTGGATAATCAACAAAAATGACCGGAGCGTGAACGCTCAACGTAATAACCGGAGCCTGGATACCCAACGAACCTGACCAGAGCGTGAATGCTCAACGTAATAACTGGAGTCTGGATACTCAACGAAACTGACCGGAGCCTGAACGCTCACCGTAATAACCAGAGTCTGGATACCCAACGAAATTGACCGGAGCCTGAACGCTCAACTTAATAACCGGAGTCTGGATACTCAACGAAACTAACCGGAGCCTGAACGCTCAATTTAATAACCGGAGTCTGGATACTCAAAGAAAATGACCAGAGCCTGAACGCTCAACTTAATAACCGGAGTTTGGATACTCAACGAAGCTGACCGGAACCTGAACGCTCAACGTAATAACTGGAGTCTGGATACTCAACAAAAATGACCGGAGCCTGAACGCTCAACGTAATAACCGGAGTCTGGATACCCAACGAAACTGACCGGAGCGTGAGTGCTCAACGTAATAACCGGAGTCTGGATAATCAACGAAACTGACCGGAGCCTGAACGCTCAACGTAATAACCAGAGTCTGGATACCCAACAAAACTGAACGGAGCCTGAACACTCAACTTAAACACCGGAGTCTGGATACTCAATGAAACTGACCGGAGCCTGAACGCTCAATGTAATAACCAGAGTCTAGATACTCAACGAAAATGACTGGAGCCTGAACGCTCAACGTAATAACCGGAGTCTGGATACTCAAAGAAAATGACCGGAGCCTGAACGCTCAACTTAATAACCGGGGTTTGGATACTCAACGAAACTGACCGGAACCTGAACGCTCAACGTAATAACCGGAGTCTGGATACTCAACAAAAATGACCGGAGCCTGATCGCTCAACGTAATAACCGGAGTCTGGAAACCCAACGAAACTACCCGGAGCGTGAGTGCTCAACGTAATAACCGGAGTCTGGATAATCAACGAAACTGACCAGAGCCTGAACGCTCAACGTAATAACCGGAGTCTGGATACCCAACAAAACTGAACGAAGCCTGAACGCTAAACTTAATAACCAGAGTCTGGATACTCAACGAAACTGACCGGAGCGTGAACGCTCAACGTAATAACCGGAGTCTGGATACTCAACAAAAATGATCGGAGCCTGAATGCTCAACGTAATAACCGGAGTCTGGATACTCAAAGAAAATGATCGGAGCCGGAACGCTCAACTTAATAACCGCAGATTGGATACTAAACGAAACTGACCGGAGCCTGAACGCTCAACGTAATAACCGGAGTCTGGATACTCAACGAATCTGACTGGAGCGTGAACGCTCAACGTAATAACTGGATTCTGGACACTCAACGAAACTGACCGGAGCTTGAACGCTCAACGTAATAACCAGAGTCTAGATACCCAACTAAACTGAACGGAGCCTGAACGCTCAACTTAATAACCGGAGTCTGGATACTCAACGAAACTGACCGGAGCCTGAACGCTCAACGTAATAACCGGAGTCTGGATACTCAACAAAAATGACCGGAGCCTGAACGCTCAACGTAATAACCGGAGTCTGGATACTCAAAGAAAATGACCGGAGCCTGAACGCTCAACTTAATAACCGGAGTCTGGATACTCAACGAAACTGACCGGAGCCTGAACGCTCAACGTAATAACCGGAGTCTGGATACTCAACAAAAATGTTCGGGGCCTAAACGCTCAACGTAATAACCGGAGTCTGGATAATCAACGAAACTGACCAGAGCCTGAACGGTCAACGTAATAACCGGAGTCTGGATACCCAACAAAATTGAACGGAGCCTGAACGCTAAACTTGATAACCGGAGTCTGGATACTCAACGAAACTGACCGGAGCCTGAACGCTCAATGTAATAACCGGAGTCTGGATACTCAACGAAAATGACCGGAGCCTGAACGCTCAACGTAATAACCGGAGTCTGGATACTCAAAGAAAATGATCGGAGCCGGAACACTCAACTTAATAACCAGAGATTGGATACTAAACGAAACTGACCGGAGCCTGAACGCTCAACGTAATAACCGGAGTCTGGATACTCAATGAATCTGACTGGAGCGTGAATGCTCAACGTAAAAACTGGTGTCTGGATACTCAACGAAACTGACCGGAGTTTGAATGCTCAACTTAATAACCGGAGTCTTGATACTCAATGAAACTGACCGAAGCCTGAACGCTCAACGTAATAACTGGAGTCTGGATACTCAACGAAAATGACCGGAGCATGAACGCTCAACGTAATAACCGGAGTCTGGATACTCAAAGAAAATGACCGGAGCCTGAACGCTCAACTTAATAACCGGAGTTTGGATACTCAACGAAACTGATCGGAACCTGAACGCTCAACGTCATAACCGGAGTCTGGATACCCAACAAAACTGAACGGAGCCTGAACGCTAAACTTAATAACCGGAGTTTAGATACTCAACGAAACTAACCGGAGCCTGAACGCTCAACGTAATAACCGGAGTCTGGATACTCAACGAAAATGACCGGAGCGTGAACGCTCAACGTAATAACCGGAGTCTGGATACTCAAAGAAAATGATCGGCCGGAATTTTCAACTTAATAACCGGAGATTGGATACTAAACGAAACTGACAGGAGCCTGAACGCTCAACGTAATAACCGGAGTCTGGATACTCAACGAATCTGACTGGAGCGTGAACGCTCAACGTAATAACTGGTGTCTGGATACTCAACGAGACTGACCGGAGCCTGAACGCTCAACGTAAAAACCAGAGTCTGGATACCCAACGAAACTGACTGGAGCCTGAACGCTCAACTTAATAACCGGAGTCTGGATACTCAACGAAACTGACCGGAGCCTGAACGCTCAACGTAATAACCGGAGTCTAGATACTCAACGAAAATGACCGGAGCCTGAACGCTCAACGTAATAACCGGAGTCTGGATACTCAAAGAAAATGATCGGAGCCGGAATGCTCAACTTAATAACCGGAGATTGGATACTAAACGAAACTGACCGGAGCCTGAACGCTCAACGTAATAACCGGAGTCTGGATACTCAACGAATCTAACTGGAGCGTGAATGCTCAACGTAATAATTGGAGTCTGGATACTCAACGAAACTGACCGGAGCCTGAACGCTCAACGTAATAACCAGAGTCTGGATACCCAACGAAACTGACCGAAGCCTGAACGCTCAACTTAATAACCGGAGTCTGGATACTCAATGAAACTGACCGGAGCCTGAACGCTCAACGTAATAACCGGAGTCTGGATACTCAAAGAAAATGACCGGAGCCTGAACGCTCAACGTAATAACCGGAGTCTGGATACTCAAAGAAAATGATCGGAGCCTGAACGCTCAAATTAATAACCGGAGTTTGGATACTCAACGAAACTGACCGGAACCTGAACGCTCAACGTCATAACCGGAGTCTGGATACCCAACAAAACTGAACGGAGCCTGAACGCTAAACTTAATAACCGGAGTTTAGATACTAAACGAAAATGACCGGAGCCTGAACGCTCAACGTAATAACCGGAGTCTGGATACTCAAAGAAAATGACCGGAGTGTGAACGCTCAATATAATAACCGGAGTCTGGATACTCAAAGAAAATGATCGGCCAGAATTCTCAATTTAATAACCGGAGATTGGATACTAAACGAAACTGACCGGAGCCTGAACGCTCAACGTAATAACCGTAGTCTGGATACTCAATGAATCTGACTAGAGCGTGAACGCTCAACGTAATAATTGGTGTCTGGATACTCAACGAGACTGACCGGAGCCTGAACGCTCAACGTAATAACCAGAGTCTGGATACCCAACGAAACTGACCGGAGCCTGAACGCTCAACTTAACAACCGGAGTCTGGATACTCAACGAAACTAGCCGGAGCCTGAACGCTCAACGTAATAACCGGAGTCTGGATACTCAACGAAAATGACCGGAGCCTGAACGCTCAACGTAATAACCGGAGTCTGGATACTCAAAGAAAATGACCGGAGCCTGAACGCTCAAATTAATAACCGCATTTTGGATACTCAACGAAACAGACCGGAATCTGAATGCTCAACGTAATAATCGGAGTCTGGATACTCAACAAAAATGACCAGAGCCTAAATGCTCAACATAATAACCGGAGTCTGGATACCCAACGAAACTAACCAGAGCCTGAACGCTCAATGTAATAACCAGAGTCTGGATACCCAACAAAACTGAACGGAGCCTGAACGCTAAACTGAATAACCGGAGTCTGGATACTCAACGAAACTGACCGGAGCCTGAACGCTCAACGTAATGACCGAAGTCTGGATACTCAAAGAAAATGACCAGAGCCTGAACGCTCAACTTAATAACCGGAGTTTGGATACTCAATAAAACGTACCGGAACCTGAACGCTCAACGTAATAACCGGAGTCTGGATACTCAACAAAAATGACCGGAGCCTGAACGCTCAACGTAATAACCGGAGTCTGGATACCCAACGAAACTGACGGGAGCGTGAGTGCTCAACGTAATAACCGGAGTCTGGATAATGAACGAAACTGACCGGAGCCAGAACGCTCAACGTAATAACCGGAGTTTGGATACCCAACAAAACTGAACGGAGCCTGAACACTCAACTTAAACACCGGAGTCTGGATACTCAACGAAACTGACCGGAGCCTGAACGCTCAATGTAATAACCAGAGTCTAGATACTCAACGAAAATGACCGGAGCCTGAACGCTCAATGTAATAACCGGAGTCTGGATACTCAAAGAAAATGACCGGAGCCTGAACGCTCAACTTAATAACCGGGGTTTGGATACTCAACGAAACTGACCAAAACCTGAACGCTCAATGTAATAACCGGAGTCTGGATACTCAACGAAAATAACCTGAGCCTGAACGCTCAACGTAATAACCGGAGTCTGGATACTCAACAAAAATGACTAGATCCTGAATGCTCAACGTAATAACCAGAGTCTGGAAACCCAACGAAACTAACCGGAGCGTGAGTGCTCAACGTAATAACCGGAGTCTGGATAATCAACGAAATTGACCAGAGCCTGAACCCTCAATGTAATAACCGGAGTCTGGATGCCCAACAAAACTGAACGAAGCCTGAACGCTAAACTTAATAACCAGAGTCTGGATACTTAACGAAACTGACCGGAGCGTGAATGCTCAATGTAATAACCGGAGTCTGGATACTCAACGAAAATGATCGGAGCCTGAACGCTCAAAGTAATAACCGGAGTCTGGATACTGAAAGAAAATGATCGGAGCCGGAACGCTCAACTTAATAATCGCAGATTGGATACTAAACGAAACTGACCGGAGCCTGAACGCTCAACGTAATAACCGGAGTCTGGATACTCAACGAATCTGACTGGAGCGTGAACGCTCAACGTAATAACTGGATTCTGGATACTCAATGAAACTGACCGGAGCCTGAACGTTCAACGTAATAACCAGAGTCTCGATACCCAACGAAACTGACCGGAGCCTGAATGCTCAACTTAATAACCGGAGTCTGGATACTCAACGAAACTGACCGGAGCCTGAACGCTCAACATAATAACCGGAGTCTGGATACTCAACGAAAATGACCGGAGCCTGAACGCCAACGTAATAACCGGAGTCTAGATACTCAAAGAAAATGACCGGAGCCTGAACGCTCAACTTAATAACCGGAGTCTGGATACTAAAGAAAACTGACCGGAGCCTGAATGCTCAACGTAATAACCGGAGTCTGGATACTCAACAAAAATGACCAGAGCCTAACGCTCAACGTAATAACCGGAGTCTGGATAATCAACGAAACTGACCAGAGCCTGAACGGTCAACGTAATAACCGGAGTCTGGATACCCAACAAAATTGAACAGAGCCTGAACGCTAAACTTGATAACCAGAGTCTGGATACTCAACGAAACTGACCGGAGCCTGAACGCTCAACTTAATAACCGGAGTTTGGATACTCAATAAAACGTACCAGAACCTGAACGCTCAACGTAATAACCGGAGTCTGGATACTCAACAAAAATGACCGGAGCCTGAACGCTCAACGTAATAACCGGAGTCTGGATACCCAACGAAACTGACGGGAGCGTGAGTGCTCAACGTAATAACCGGAGTCTGGATAATGAACGAAACTGACCGGAGCCAGAACGCTCAACGTAATAACCGGAGTTTGGATACCCAACAAAACTGAACGGAGCCTGAACACTCAACTTAAACACCGGAGTCTGGATACTCAACGAAACTGACCGGAGCCTGAACGCTCAATGTAATAACCGGAGTCTAGATACTCAACGAAAATGACCGGAGCCTGAACGCTCAATGTAATAACCGGAGTCTGGATACTCAAAGAAAATGACCGAAGCCGGAACGCTCAACTTAATAACCGGGGTTTGGATACTCAACGAAACTGACCAAAACCTGAACGCTCAATGTAATAACCGGAGTCTGGATACTCAACGAAAATAACCTGAGCCTGAACGCTCAACGTAATAACCGGAGTCTGGATACTCAACAAAAATGACTAGATCCTGAATGCTCAACGTAATAACCAGAGTCTGGAAACCCAACGAAACTAACCGGAGCGTGAGTGCTCAACGTAATAACCGGAGTCTGGATAATCAACGAAATTGACCAGAGCCTGAACCCTCAACGTAATAACCGGAGTCTGGATGCCCAACAAAACTGAACGAAGCCTGAACGCTAAACTTAATAACCAGAGTCTGGATACTTAACGAAACTGACCGGAGCGTGAATGCTCAATGTAATAACCGGAGTCTGGATACTCAACGAAAATGATCGGAGCCTGAACGCTCAAAGTAATAACCGGAGTCTGGATACTGAAAGAAAATGATCGGAGCCGGAACGCTCAACTTAATAATGGCAGATTGGATACTAAACGAAACTGACCGGAGCCTGAACGCTCAACGTAATAACCGGAGTCTGGATACTCAACGAATCTGACTGGAGCGTGAACGCTCAACGTAATAACTGGATTCTGGATACTCAATGAAACTGACCGGAGCCTGAACGTTCAACGTAATAACCAGAGTCTCGATACCCAACGAAACTGACCGGAGCCTGAATGCTCAACTTAATAACCGGAGTCTGGATACTCAACGAAACTGACCGGAGCCTGAACGCTCAACATAATAACCGGAGTCTGGATACTCAACGAAAATGACCGGAGCCTGAACGCCAACGTAATAACCGGAGTCTAGATACTCAAAGAAAATGACCGGAGCCTGAACGCTCAACTTAATAACCGGAGTCTGGATACTAAAGGAAACTGACCGGAGCCTGAATGCTCAACGTAATAACCGGAGTCTGGATACTCAACAAAAATGACCAGAGCCTAACGCTCAACGTAATAACCGGAGTCTGGATAATCAACGAAACTGACCAGAGCCTGAACGGTCAACGTAATAACCGGAGTCTGGATACCCAACAAAATTGAACAGAGCCTGAACGCTAAACTTGATAACCAGAGTCTGGATACTCAACGAAACTGACCGGAGCCTGAACGCTCAACTTAATAACCGGAGTTTGGATACTCAATAAAACGTACCAGAACCTGAACGCTCAACGTAATAACCGGAGTCTGGATACTCAACAAAAATGACCGGAGCCTGAACGCTCAACGTAATAACCGGAGTCTGGATACCCAACGAAACTGACGGGAGCGTGAGTGCTCAACGTAATAACCGGAGTCTGGATAATGAACGAAACTGACCGGAGCCAGAACGCTCAACGTAATAACCGGAGTTTGGATACCCAACAAAACTGAACGGAGCCTGAACACTCAACTTAAACACCGGAGTCTGGATACTCAACGAAACTGACCGGAGCCTGAACGCTCAATGTAATAACCGGAGTCTAGATACTCAACGAAAATGACCGGAGCCTGAACGCTCAATGTAATAACCGGAGTCTGGATACTCAAAGAAAATGACCGAAGCCTGAACGCTCAACTTAATAACCGGGGTTTGGATACTCAACGAAACTGACCAAAACCTGAACGCTCAATGTAATAACCGGAGTCTGGATACTCAACGAAAATAACCTGAGCCTGAACGCTCAACGTAATAACCGGAGTCTGGATACTCAACAAAAATGACTAGATCCTGAATGCTCAACGTAATAACCAGAGTCTGGAAACCCAACGAAACTAACCGGAGCGTGAGTGCTCAACGTAATAACCGGAGTCTGGATAATCAACGAAATTGACCAGAGCCTGAACCCTCAACGTAATAACCGGAGTCTGGATGCCCAACAAAACTGAACGAAGCCTGAACGCTAAACTTAATAACCAGAGTCTGGATACTTAACGAAACTGACCGGAGCGTGAATGCTCAATGTAATAACCGGAGTCTGGATACTCAACGAAAATGATCGGAGCCTGAACGCTCAAAGTAATAACCGGAGTCTGGATACTCAAAGAAAATGATCGGAGCCGGAACGCTCAACTTAATAATCGCAGATTGGATACTAAACGAAACTGACCGGAGCCTGAACGCTCAACGTAATAACCGGAGTCTGGATACTCAACGAATCTGACTGGAGCGTGAACGCTCAATGTAATAACTGGATTCTGGATACTCAATGAAACTGACCGGAGCCTGAACGTTCAACGTAATAACCAGAGTCTCGATACCCAACGAAACTGACCGGAGCCTGAATGCTCAACTTAATAACCGGAGTCTGGATACTCAACGAAACTGACCGGAGCCTGAACGCTCAACGTAATAACCGGAGTCTGGATACTCAACGAAAATGACCGGAGCCTGAACGCCAACGTAATAACCGGAGTCTGGATACTCAAAGAAAATGACCGGAGCCTGAACGCTCAACTTAATAACCGGAGTCTGGATACTAAAGGAAACTGACCGGAGCCTGAATGCTCAACGTAATAACCGGAGTCTGGATACTCAACAAAAATGACCAGAGCCTAACGCTCAACGTAATAACCGGAGTCTGGATAATCAACGAAACTGACCAGAGCCTGAACGGTCAACGTAATAACCGGAGTCTGGATACCCAACAAAATTGAACAGAGCCTGAACGCTAAACTTGATAACCGGAGTCTGGATACTCAACGAAACTGACCGGAGCCTGAACGCTCAACTTAATAACCGGAGTTTGGATACTCAATAAAACGTACCAGAACCTGAACGCTCAACGTAATAACCGGAGTCTGGATACTCAACAAAAATGACCGGAGCCTGAACGCTCAACGTAATAACCGGAGTCTGGATACCCAACGAAACTGACGGGAGCGTGAGTGCTCAACGTAATAACCGGAGTCTGGATAATGAACGAAACTGACCGGAGCCAGAACGCTCAACGTAATAACCGGAGTTTGGATACCCAACAAAACTGAACGGAGCCTGAACACTCAACTTAAACACCGGAGTCTGGATACTCAACGAAACTGACCGGAGCCTGAACGCTCAATGTAATAACCGGAGTCTAGATACTCAACGAAAATGACCGGAGCCTGAACGCTCAATGTAATAACCGGAGTCTGGATACTCAAAGAAAATGACCGAAGCCTGAACGCTCAACTTAATAACCGGGGTTTGGATACTCAACGAAACTGACCAAAACCTGAACGCTCAATGTAATAACCGGAGTCTGGATACTCAACGAAAATAACCTGAGCCTGAACGCTCAACGTAATAACCGGAGTCTGGATACTCAAAAAAAATGACTAGATCCTGAATGCTCAACGTAATAACCAGAGTCTGGAAACCCAACGAAACTAACCGGAGCGTGAGTGCTCAACGTAATAACCGGAGTCTGGATAATCAACGAAATTGACCAGAGCCTGAACCCTCAACGTAATAACCGGAGTCTGGATGCCCAACAAAACTGAACGAAGCCTGAACGCTAAACTTAATAACCAGAGTCTGGATACTTAACGAAACTGACCGGAGCGTGAATGCTCAATGTAATAACCGGAGTCTGGATACTCAACGAAAATGATCGGAGCCTGAACGCTCAAAGTAATAACCGGAGTCTGGATACTCAAAGAAAATGATCGGAGCCGGAACGCTCAACTTAATAATCGCAGATTGGATACTAAACGAAACTGACCGGAGCCTGAACGCTCAACGTAATAACCGGAGTCTGGATACTCAACGAATCTGACTGGAGCGTGAACGCTCAATGTAATAACTGGATTCTGGATACTCAATGAAACTGACCGGAGCCTGAACGTTCAACGTAATAACCAGAGTCTCGATACCCAACGAAACTGACCGGAGCCTGAATGCTCAACTTAATAACCGGAGTCTGGATACTCAACGAAACTGACCGGAGCCTGAACGCTCAACGTAATAACCGGAGTCTGGATACTCAACGAAAATGACCGGAGCCTGAACGCCAACGTAATAACCGGAGTCTGGATACTCAAAGAAAATGACCGGAGCCTGAACGCTCAACTTAATAACCGGAGTCTGGATACTAAACGAAACTGACCGGAGCCTGAATGCTCAACGTAATAACCGGAGTCTGGATACTCAACAAAAATGACCAGAGCCTAACGCTCAACGTAATAACCGGAGTCTGGATAATCAACGAAACTGACCAGAGCCTGAACGGTCAACGTAATAACCGGAGTCTGGATACCCAACAAAATTGAACAGAGCCTGAACGCTAAACTTGATAACCGGAGTCTGGATACTCAACGAAACTGACCGGAGCCTGAACGCTCAATGTAATAACCGGAGTCTGGATACTCAACGAAAATGATCGGAGCCTGAACGCTCAACGTAATAACCGGAGTCTGGATACTCAAAGAAAATGATCGGAGCCGGAACGCTCAACTTAATAACCGGAGATTGGATACTAAACGAAACTGACCGGAGCCTGAACGCTCAACGTAATAACCGGAGTCTGGATACTCAACGAATCTGACTGGAGCGTGAATGCTCAACGTAATAACTGGAGTCTGGATACTCAACGAAACTGACCGGAGCCTGAACGCTCAACGTAATAACCAGAGTCTGGATACCCAACGAAACTGACCGGAGTTTGAACGCTCAACTTAATAACCGGAGTCTGGATTCTCAATGAAACTGACCGGAGCCTGAACGCTCAACGTAATAACCGGAGTCTGGATACTCAACGAAAATGACCGGAGCCTGAACGCCCAACGTAATAACCGGAGTCTGGATACTCAAAGAAAATGACCGAAGCCTGAACGCTCAACTTAATAACCGGAGTTTGGATACTCAACGAAACTGACCAGAACCTGAACGCTCAACGTCATAACCGGAGTCTGGATACCCAACAAAACTGAACGGAGCCTGAACGCTAAACTTAATAACCGGAGTTTAGATACTCAACGAAACTGACCGGAGCCTGAACGCTCAACGTAATAACCGGAGTCTGGATACTCAACGAAAATGACCGGAGCATGAACGCTCAACGTAATAACCGGAGTCTGGATACTCAAAGAAAATGATCGGCCGGAATTTTCAACTTAATAACCGGAGATTGGATACTGACCGGAGCCTGAACGCTCAACATAATAACCGGAGTCTGGATACTCAACGAATCTGACTGGAGCGTGAACGCTCAACGTAATAACTGGTGTCTGGATACTCAACGAGAATGACCGGAGCCTGAACGTTAAATGTAATAACCAGAGTCTGGATACCCAACGAAACTGACCGGAGCCTGAACGCTCAACTTAATAACCGGAGTCTGGATACTCAACGAAACTGACCGGAGCCTGAACGCTCAACGTAATAACCGGAGTCTGGATTCTCAACGAAAATGACCGGAGCCTGAACGCTCAACTTAATAACCGGAGTCTGGATACTCAAAGAAAATGATCGGAGCCGGAATGCTCAACTTAATAAACGGAGATTGGATACTAAACGAAACTGACCGGAGCCTGAACGCTCAACGTAATATCCGGAGTCTGGATACTCAACGAATCTAACTGGAGCGTGAATGCTCAACGTAATAATTGGAGTCTGGATACTCAACGAAACTGACTGGAGCCTGAACGCTCAACGTAATTACCAGAGTCTGGATACCCAACGAAACTGACCGAAGCCTGAACGCTCAACTTAATAACCGGAGTCTGGATACTCAATGAAACTGACCGGAGCCTGAACGCTCAACGTAATAACCGGAGTCTGGATACTCAACGAAAATGACTGGAGCCTGAACGCTTAACGTAATAACCGGAGTCTGGATACTCAAAGAAAATAACCGGATCCTGAACGCTCAACTTAATAACCGGAGTTTGGATACTCAACGAAACTGACCGAAACCTGCACGCTCAACGTCATAACCGGAGTCTGGATACCCAACAAAACTGAACGGAGCCTGAACGCTAAACTTAATAACCGGAGTTTAGATACTCAACGAAACTGAACGGAGCCTGAACGCTCAACGTAATAACCGGAGTCTGGATACTCAACGAAAATGACCGGAGCGTGAATGCTCAACGTAATAACCGGAGTCTGGATACTCAAAGAAAATGGTCGGCCGGAATTTTCAACTTAATAACCAGAGATTGGATACTGACCGGAGCCTGAACGCTCAACGTAATAACCGGAGTCTGGATACGTAACGAATCTGACTGGAGCGTGAACGCTCAACGTAATAACTGGTGTCTGGATACTCAACGAGACTGACCGGAGCCTAAACGCTAAACGTAATAACCAGAGTCTGGATACCCAACGAAACTGACCGGAGCCTGAACGCTCAACTTAATAACCGGAGTCTGGATAATAAACGAAACTGACCAGAGCCTGAACGGTCAACGTAATAACCGGAGTCTGGATACCCAACAAAATTGAACAGAGCCTGAACGCTAAACTTGATAACCGGAGTCTGGATACTCAACGAAACTGACCGGAGCCTGAACACTCAATGTAATAACCGGAGTCTGGATACTCAACGAAAATGATCGGAGCCTGAACGCTCAACGTAATAACCGGAGTCTGGATACTCAAAGAAAATGATCGGAGCCAGAACGCTCAACTTAATAGCCGGAGATTGGATACTAAACAAAACTGACCGGAGCCTGAACGCTCAACGTAATAACCGGAGTCTGGATACTCAACGAATCTGACTGGAGCGTGAATGCTCAACGTAATAACTGGAGTCTGGATACTCAACGAAACTGACCGGAGCCTGAACGCTCAACTTAATAACCGGAGATTGGATACTAAACAAAACTGACCGGAGTTTGAACGCTCAACTTAATAACCGGAGTTTGGATTCTCAATGAAACTGATCGGAGCCTGAACGCTCAACGTAATAACCGGAGTCTGGATACTCAACGAAAATGACCGGAGCCTGAACGCTCAACGTAATAACCGGAGTCTGGATACTCAAAGAAAATGACCGGAGCCTGAACGCTCAACTTAATAACCGGAGTTTGGATACTCAACGAAACTGACCGGAACCTGAACGCTCAACGTCATAACCGGAGTCTGGATACCCAACAAAACTGAACGGAGCCTGAACGCTAAACTTAATAACCGGAGTTTAGATACTCAACGAAACTGACCGGAGCCTGAACGCTCAACGTAATAACCGGAGTCTGGATACTCAACGAAAATAACCGGAGCGTGAACGCTCAACGTAATAACCGGAGTCTGGATACTCAAAGAAAATGATCGGCCGGAATTTTCAACTTAATAACCGAAGATTGGATACTGACCGGAGCCTGAACGCTCAACATAAGAACCGGAGTCTGGATACTCAACGAATCTGACTGGAGCGTGAACGCTCAACGTAATAACTGGTGTCTGGATACTCAACGAGACTGACCGGAGCCTGAACGCTAAACGTAATAACAAGAGTCTGGATACCCAACGAAACTGACCGGAGCCTGAACGCTCAACTTAATAACCGGAGTCTGGATACTCAACGAAACTGACCGGAGCCTGAACGCTCAACGTAATAACCGGAGTCTGGATACTCAACGAAAATGACCGGAGCCTGAATGCTCAACGTAATAACCGGAGTCTGGATACTCAAAGAAAATGATCGGAGCCGGAATGCTCAACTTAATAACCGGAGATTAGATACTAAACGAAACTGACCGGAGCCTGAACGCTCAACGTAATATCCGGAGTCTGGATACTCAACGAATCTAACTGGAGCGTGAATGCTCAACGTAATAATTGGAGTCTGGATACTCAACGAAACTGACTGGAGCCTGAACGCTCAACGTAATTACCAGAGTCTGGATACCCAACGAAAATGACCGAAGCCTGAACGCTCAACTTAATAACCGGAGTCTGGATACTCAACGAAACTGACCGGAGCCTGAACGCTCAACGTAATAACCGGAGTCTGGATTCTCAACGAAAATGACCGGAGCCTGAACGCTCAACTTAATAACCGGAGTCTGGATACTCAAAGAAAATGATCGGAGCCGGAATGCTCAACTTAATAACCGGAGATTGGATACTAAACGAAACTGACCGGAGCCTGAACGCTCAACGTAATATCCGGAGTCTGGATACTCAACGAATCTAACTGGAGCGTGAATGCTCAACGTAATAATTGGAGTCTGGATACTCAACGAAACTGACTGGAGCCTGAACGCTCAACGTAATTACCAGAGTCTGGATACCCAACGAAACTGACCGAAGCCTGAACGCTCAACTTAATAACCGGAGTCTGGATACTCAATGAAACTGACCGGAGCCTGAACGCTCAACGTAATAACCGGAGTCTGGATACTCAACGAAAATGACTGGAGCCTGAACGCTTAACGTAATAACCGGAGTCTGGATACTCAAAGAAAATAACCGGATCCTGAACGCTCAACTTAATAACCGGAGTTTGGATACTCAACGAAACTGACCGAAACCTGCACGCTCAACGTCATAACCGGAGTCTGGATACCCAACAAAACTGAACGGAGCCTGAACGCTAAACTTAATAACCGGAGTTTAGATACTCAACGAAACTGAACGGAGCCTGAACGCTCAATGTAATAACCGGAGTCTGGATACTCAACGAAAATGACCGGAGCGTGAATGCTCAACGTAATAACCGGAGTCTGGATACTCAAAGAAAATGATCGGCCGGAATTTTCAACTTAATAACCAGAGATTGGATACTGACCGGAGCCTGAACGCTCAACGTAATAACCGGAGTCTGGATACGTAACGAATCTGACTGGAGCGTGAACGCTCAACGTAATAACTGGTGTCTGGATACTCAACGAGACTGACCGGAGCCTAAACGCTAAACGTAATAACCAGAGTCTGGATACCCAACGAAACTGACCGGAGCCTGAACGCTCAACTTAATAACCGGAGTCTGGATAATCAACGAAACTGACCAGAGCCTGAACGGTCAACGTAATAACCGGAGTCTGGATACCCAACAAAATTGAACAGAGCCTGAACGCTAAACTTGATAACCGGAGTCTGGATACTCAACGAAACTGACCGGAGCCTGAACACTCAATGTAATAACCGGAGTCTGGATACTCAACGAAAATGATCGGAGCCTGAACGCTCAACGTAATAACCGGAGTCTGGATACTCAACGAATCTAACTGGAGCGTGAATGCTCAACGTAATAATTGGAGTCTGGATACTCAACGAAACTGACTGGAGCCTGAACGCTCAACGTAATTACCAGAGTCTGGATACCCAACGAAAATGACCGAAGCCTGAACGCTCAACTTAATAACCGGAGTCTGGATACTCAATGAAACTGACCGGAGCCTGAACGCTCAACGTAATAACCGGAGTCTGGATACTCAACGAAAATGACCGGAGCCTGAACGCTCAACGTAATAACCGGAGTCTGGATACTCAAAGAAAATAACCGGATCCTGAACGCTCAACTTAATAACCGGAGTTTGGATACTCAACGAAACTGACCGAAACCTGCACGCTCAACGTCATAACCGGAGTCTGGATACCCAACAAAACTGAACGGAGCCTGAACGCTAAACTTAATAACCGGAGTTTAGATACTCAACGAAACTGAACGGAGCCTGAACGCTCAACGTAATAACCGGAGTCAGGATACTCAACGAAAATGACCGGAGCGTGAATGCTCAACGTAATAACCGGAGTCTGGATACTCAAAGAAAATGATCGGCCGGAATTTTCAACTTAATAACCAGAGATTGGATACTGACCGGAGCCTGAACGCTCAACGTAATAACCGGAGTCTGGATACGTAACGAATCTGACTGGAGCGTGAACGCTCAACGTAATAACTGGTGTCTGGATACTCAACGAGACTGACCGGAGCCTAAACGCTAAACGTAATAACCAGAGTCTGGATACCCAACGAAACTGACCGGAGCCTGAACGCTCAACTTAATAACCGGAGTCTGGATAATCAACGAAACTGACCAGAGCCTGAATGGTCAACGTAATAACCGGAGTCTGGATACCCAACAAAATTGAACAGAGCCTGAACGCTAAACTTGATAACCGGAGTCTGGATACTCAACGAAACTGACCGGAGCCTGAACACTCAATGTAATAACCGGAGTCTGGATACTCAACGAAAATGATCGGAGCCTGAACGCTCAACGTAATAACCGGAGTCTGGATACTCAAAGAAAATGATCGGAGCCCGAACGCTCAACTTAATAGCCGGAGATTGGATACTAAACAAAACTGACCGGAGCCTGAACGCTCAACGTAATAACCGGAGTCTGGATACTCAACGAATCTGACTGGAGCGTGAATGCTCAACGTAATAACTGGAGTCTGGATACTCAACGAAACTGACCGGAGCCTGAACGCTCAACTTAATAACCGGAGATTGGATACTAAACAAAACTGACCGGAGTTTGAACGCTCAACTTAATAACCGGAGTTTGGATTCTCAATGAAACTGATCGGAGCCTGAACGCTCAACGTAATAACCGGAGTCTGGATACTCAACGAAAATGACCGGAGCCTGAACGCTCAACGTAATAACCGGAGTCTGGATACTCAAAGAAAATGACCGGAGCCTGAACGCTCAACTTAATAACCGGAGTTTGGATACTCAACGAAACTGACCGGAACCTGAACACTCAACGTCATAACCGGAGTCTGGATACCCAACAAAACTGAACGGAGCCTGAACGCTAAACTTAATAACCGGAGTTTAGATACTCAACGAAACTGACCGGAGCCTGAACGCTCAACGTAATAACCGGAGTCTGGATACTCAACGAAAATGACCGGAGCGTGAACGCTCAACGTAATAACCGGAGTCTGGATACTCAAAGAAAATGATCGGCCGGAATTTTCAACTTAATAACCGAAGATTGGATACTGACCGGAGCCTGAACGCTCAACATAAGAACCGGAGTCTGGATACTCAACGAATCTGACTGGAGCGTGAACGCTCAACGTAATAACTGGTGTCTGGATACTCAACGAGACTGACCGGAGCCTGAACGCTAAACGTAATAACAAGAGTCTGGATACCCAACGAAACTGACCGGAGCCTGAACGCTCAACTTAATAACCGGAGTCTGGATACTCAACGAAACTGACCGGAGCCTGAACGCTCAACGTAATAACCGGAGTCTGGATACTCAACGAAAATGACCGGAGCCTGAATGCTCAACGTAATAACCGGAGTCTGGATACTCAAAGAAAATGATCGGAGCCGGAATGCTCAACTTAATAACCGGAGATTGGATACTAAACGAAACTGACCGGAGCCTGAACGCTCAACGTAATATCCGGAGTCTGGATACTCAACGAATCTAACTGGAGCGTGAATGCTCAACGTAATAATTGGAGTCTGGATACTCAACGAAACTGACTGGAGCCTGAACGCTCAACGTAATTACCAGAGTCTGGATACCCAACGAAAATGACCGAAGCGTGAACGCTCAACTTAATAACCGGAGTCTGGATACTCAATGAAATTGACCGGAGCCTGAACGCTCAACGTAATAACCGGAGTCTGGATACTCAACGAAAATGACCGGAGCCTGAACGCTCAACGTAATAACCGGAGTCTGGATACTCAAAGAAAATAACCGGATCCTGAACGCTCAACTTAATAACCGGAGTTTGGATACTCAACGAAACTGACCGAAACCTGCACGCTCAACGTCATAACCGGAGTCTGGATACCCAACAAAACTGAACGGAGCCTGAACGCTAAACTTAATAACCGGAGTTTAGATACTCAACGAAACTGAACGGAGCCTGAACGCTCAACGTAATAACCGGAGTCAGGATACTCAACGAAAATGACCGGAGCGTGAATGCTCAACGTAATAACCGGAGTCTGGATACTCAAAGAAAATGATCGGCCGGAATTTTCAACTTAATAACCAGAGATTGGATACTGACCGGAGCCTGAACGCTCAACGTAATAACCGGAGTCTGGATACGTAACGAATCTGACTGGAGCGTGAACGCTCAACGTAATAACTGGTGTCTGGATACTCAACGAGACTGACCGGAGCCTAAACGCTAAACGTAATAACCAGAGTCTGGATACCCAACGAAACTGACCGGAGCCTGAACGCTCAACTTAATAACCGGAGTCTGGATAATCAACGAAACTGACCAGAGCCTGAACGGTCAACGTAATAACCGGAGTCTGGATACCCAACAAAATTGAACAGAGCCTGAACGCTAAACTTGATAACCGGAGTCTGGATACTCAACGAAACTGACCGGAGCCTGAACACTCAATGTAATAACCGGAGTCTGGATACTCAACGAAAATGATCGGAGCCTGAACGCTCAACGTAATAACCGGAGTCTGGATACTCAAAGAAAATGATCGGAGCCAGAACGCTCAACTTAATAGCCGGAGATTGGATACTAAACAAAACTGACCGGAGCCTGAACGCTCAACGTAATAACCGGAGTCTGGATACTCAACGAATCTGACTGGAGCGTGAATGCTCAACGTAATAACTGGAGTCTGGATACTCAACAAAACTGACCGGAGCCTGAACGCTCAACTTAATAACCGGAGATTGGATACTAAACAAAACTGACCGGAGTTTGAACGCTCAACTTAATAACCGGAGTTTGGATTCTCAATGAAACTGATCGGAGCCTGAACGCTCAACGTAATAACCGGAGTCTGGATACTCAACGAAACTGACCGGAACCTGAACGCTCAACGTCATAACCGGAGTCTGGATACCCAACAAAACTGAACGGAGCCTGAACGCTAAACTTAATAACCGGAGTTTAGATACTCAACGAAACTGACCGGAGCCTGAACGCTCAACGTAATAACCGGAGTCTGGATACTCAACGAAAATGACCGGAGCGTGAACGCTCAACGTAATAACCGGAGTCTGGATACTCAAAGAAAATGATCGGCCGGAATTTTCAACTTAATAACCGAAGATTGGATACTGACCGGAGCCTGAACGCTCAACATAAGAACCGGAGTCTGGATACTCAACGAATCTGACTGGAGCGTGAACGCTCAACGTAATAACTCGTGTCTGGATACTCAACGAGACTGACCGGAGCCTGAACGCTAAACGTAATAACAAGAGTCTGGATACCCAACGAAACTGACCGGAGCCTGAACGCTCAACTTAATAACCGGAGTCTGGATACTCAACGAAACTGACCGGAGCCTGAACGCTCAACGTAATAACCGGAGTCTGGATACTCAACGAAAATGACCGGAGCCTGAATGCTCAACGTAATAACCGGAGTCTGGATACTCAAAGAAAATGATCGGAGCCGGAATGCTCAACTTAATAACCGGAGATTGGATACTAAACGAAACTGACCGGAGCCTGAACGCTCAACGTAATATCCGGAGTCTGGATACTCAACGAATCTAACTGGAGCGTGAATGCTCAACGTAATAATTGGAGTCTGGATACTCAACGAAACTGACTGGAGCCTGAACGCTCAACGTAATTACCAGAGTCTGGATACCCAACGAAAATGACCGAAGCGTGAACGCTCAACTTAATAACCGGAGTCTGGATACTCAATGAAATTGACCGGAGCCTGAACGCTCAACGTAATAACCGGAGTCTGGATACTCAACGAAAATGACCGGAGCCTGAACGCTCAACGTAATAACCGGAGTCTGGATACTCAAAGAAAATAACCGGATCCTGAACGCTCAACTTAATAACCGGAGTTTGGATACTCAACGAAACTGACCGAAACCTGCACGCTCAACGTCATAACCGGAGTCTGGATACCCAACAAAACTGAACGGAGCCTGAACGCTAAACTTAATAACCGGAGTTTAGATACTCAACGAAACTGAACGGAGCCTGAACGCTCAACGTAATAACCGGAGTCAGGATACTCAACGAAAATGACCGGAGCGTGAATGCTCAACGTAATAACCGGAGTCTGGATACTCAAAGAAAATGATCGGCCGGAATTTTCAACTTAATAACCAGAGATTGGATACTGACCGGAGCCTGAACGCTCAACGTAATAACCGGAGTCTGGATACGTAACGAATCTGACTGGAGCGTGAACGCTCAACGTAATAACTGGTGTCTGGATACTCAACGAGACTGACCGGAGCCTAAACGCTAAACGTAATAACCAGAGTCTGGATACCCAACGAAACTGACCGGAGCCTGAACGCTCAACTTAATAACCGGAGTCTGGATAATCAACGAAACTGACCAGAGCCTGAACGGTCAACGTAATAACCGGAGTCTGGATACCCAACAAAATTGAACAGAGCCTGAACGCTAAACTTGATAACCGGAGTCTGGATACTCAACGAAACTGACCGGAGCCTGAACACTCAATGTAATAACCGGAGTCTGGATACTCAACGAAAATGATCGGAGCCTGAACGCTCAACGTAATAACCGGAGTCTGGATACTCAAAGAAAATGATCGGAGCCAGAACGCTCAACTTAATAGCCGGAGATTGGATACTAAACAAAACTGACCGGAGCCTGAACGCTCAACGTAATAACCGGAGTCTGGATACTCAACGAATCTGACTGGAGCGTGAATGCTCAACGTAATAACTGGAGTCTGGATACTCAACAAAACTGACCGGAGCCTGAACGCTCAACTTAATAACCGGAGATTGGATACTAAACAAAACTGACCGGAGTTTGAACGCTCAACTTAATAACCGGAGTTTGGATTCTCAATGAAACTGATCGGAGCCTGAACGCTCAACGTAATAACCGGAGTCTGGATACTCAACGAAAATGACCGGAGCCTGAACGCTCAACGTAATAACCGGAGTCTGGATACTCAAAGAAAATGACCGGAGCCTGAACGCTCAACTTAATAACCGGAGTTTGGATACTCAACGAAACTGACCGGAACCTGAACGCTCAACGTCATAACCGGAGTCTGGATACCCAACAAAACTGAACGGAGCCTTAACGCTAAACTTAATAACCGGAGTTTAGATACTCAACGAAACTGACCGGAGCCTGAACGCTCAACGTAATAACCGGAGTCTGGATACTCAACGAAAATGACCGGAGCGTGAACGCTCAACGTAATAACCGGAGTCTGGATACTCAAAGAAAATGATCGGCCGGAATTTTCAACTTAATAACCGAAGATTGGATACTGACCGGAGCCTGAACGCTCAACATAAGAACCGGAGTCTGGATACTCAACGAATCTGACTGGAGCGTGAACGCTCAACGTAATAACTCGTGTCTGGATACTCAACGAGACTGACCGGAGCCTGAACGCTAAACGTAATAACAAGAGTCTGGATACCCAACGAAACTGACCGGAGCCTGAACGCTCAACTTAATAACCGGAGTCTGGATACTCAACGAAACTGACCGGAGCCTGAACGCTCAACGTAATAACCGGAGTCTGGATACTCAACGAAAATGACCGGAGCCTGAATGCTCAACGTAATAACCGGACTCTGGATACTCAAAGAAAATGATCGGAGCCGGAACGCTCAACTTAATAACCGGAGATTGGATACTAAACGAAACTGACCGGAGCCTGAACGCTCAACGTAATATCCGGAGTCTGGATACTCAACGAATCTAACTGGAGCGTGAATGCTCAACGTAATAATTGGAGTCTGGATACTCAACGAAACTGACTGGAGCCTGAACGCTCAACGTAATTACCAGAGTCTGGATACCCAACGAAACTGACCGAAGCCTGAACGCTCAACTTAATAACCGGAGTCCGGATACTCGATGAAACTGACCGGAGCCTGAACGCTCAACGTAATAACCGGAGTCTGGATACTCAACGAAAATGACCGGAGCCTGAACGCTCAACGTAATAACCGGAGTCTGGATACTCAAAGAAAATAACCGGATCCTGAACGCTCAATTTAATAACCGGAGTTTGGATACTCAACGAAACTGACCGAAACCTGCACGCTCAACGTCATAACCGGAGTCTGGATACCCAACAAAACTGAACGGAGCCTGAACGCTAAACTTAATAACCGGAGTTTAGATACTCAACGAAACTGAACGGAGCCTGAACGCTCAACGTAATAACCGGAGTCTGGATACTCAACGAAAATGACCGGAGCGTGAATGCTCAACGTAATAACCGGAGTCTGGATACTCAAAGAAAATGATCGGCCGGAATTTTCAACTTAATAACCAGAGATTGGATACTGACCGGAGCCTGAACGCTCAACGTAATAACCGGAGTCTGGATACTCAACGAATCTGACTGGAGCGTGAACGCTCAACGTAATAACTGGTGTCTGGATACTCAACGAGACTGACCGGAGCCTAAACGCTAAACGTAATAACCAGAGTCTGGATACCCAACGAAACTGACCGGAGCCTGAACGCTCAACTTAATAACCGGAGTCTGGATAATCAACGAAACTGACCAGAGCCTGAACGGTCAACGTAATAACCGGAGTTTGGATACCCAACAAAATTGAACAGAGCCTGAACGCTAAACTTGATAACCGGAGTCTGGATACTCAACGAAACTGACCGGAGCCTGAACACTCAATGTAATAACCGGAGTCTAGATACTCAACGAAAATGATCAGAGCCTGAACGCTCAACGTAATAACCGGAGTCTGGATACTCAAAGAAAATGATCGGAGCCAGAACGCTCAACTTAATAACCGGAGATTGGATACTAAACAAAACTGACCGGAGCCTGAACGCTCAACGTAATAACCGGAGTCTGGATACTCAACGAATCTGACTGGAGCGTGAATGCTCAACGTAATAACTGGAGTCTGGATACTCAACGAAACTGACCGGAGCCTGAACGCTCAACTTAATAACCGGAGATTGGATACTAAACAAAACTGACCGGAGTTTGAACGCTCAACTTAATAACCGGAGTTTGGATTCTCAATGAAACTGATCGGAGCCTGAACGCTCAACGTAATAACCGGAGTCTGGATACTCAACGAAAATGACCGGAGCCTGAACGCTCAACGTAATAACCGGAGTCTGGATACTCAAAGAAAATGACCGGAGCCTGAACGCTCAACTTAATAACCGGAGTTTGGATACTCAACGAAACTGACCGGAACCTGAACGCTCAACGTCATAACCGGAGTCTGGATACCCAACAAAACTGAACGGAGCCTTAACGCTAAACTTAATAACCGGAGTTTAGATACTCAACGAAACTGACCGGAGCCTGAACGCTCAACGTAATAACCGGAGTCTGGATACTCAACGAAAATGACCGGAGCGTGAACGCTCAACGTAATAACCGGAGTCTGGATACTCAAAGAAAATGATCGGCCGGAATTTTCAACTTAATAACCGAAGATTGGATACTGACCGGAGCCTGAACGCTCAACATAATAACCGGAGTCTGGATACTCAACAAATCTGACTGGAGCGTGAACGCTCAACGTAATAACTGGAGTCTGGATACTCAACGAAACTGACCGGAGCCTGAACGCTCAACGTAATAACCAGAGTCTGGATACCCAACGAAACTGACCGGAGTTTGAACGCTCAACTTAATAACCGGAGTCTGGATTCTCAATGAAACTGACCGGAGCCTGAACGCTCAACGTAATAACCGGAGTCTGGATAGTCAACGAAAATGACCGGAGCCTGAACGCTCAACGTAATAACCGGACTCTGGATACTCAAAGAAAATGATCGGAGCCGGAACGCTCAACTTAATAACCGGAGATTGGATACTAAACGAAACTGACCGGAGCCTGAACACTCAACGTAATATCCGGAGTCTGGATACTCAACGAATCTAACTGGAGCGTGAATGCTCAACGTAATAATTGGAGTCTGGATACTCAACGAAACTGACTGGAGCCTGAACGCTCAATGTAATAACCAAAGTCTGGATACTCAACGAAACTGACCGAAGCTTGAACGCTCAACTTAATAACCGGAGTCCGGATACTCGATGAAACTGACCGGAGCCTGAACGCTCAACGTAATAACCGGAGTCTGGATACTCAACCAAAATGACCGGAGCCTGAACGCTCAACGTAATAACCGGAGTCTGGATACTCAACCAAAATGACCGGAGCCTGAACGCTCAACGTAATAACCGGAGTCTGGATACCCAACAAAACTGAACGGAGCCTGAACGCTAAACTTAATAACCGGAGTTTAGATACTCAACGAAACTGACCGGAGCCTGAACGCTCAACGTAATAACCGGAGTCTGGATACTCAACGAAAATGACCGGAGCGTGAACGCTCAACGTAATAACCGGAGTCTGGATACTCAAAGAAAATGATCGGCCAAAATTCTCAACTTAATAACCGGAGATTGGATACTAAACGAAACTGACCGGAGCCTGAACGCTCAACGTAATAACCGGAGTCTGGATACTCAACGAATCTGACTGGAGCGTGAACGCTCAACGTAATAATTGGTGTCTGGATACTCAACGAGACTGACCGGAGCCTGAACGCTCAACGTAATAACCAGATTCTGGATACCCAACGAAACTGACCGGAGCCTGAACGCTCAACTTAATAACCGGAGTCTGGATACTCAACGAAACTGGCCGGAGCCTGAACGCTCAACGTAATAACTGGAGTCTGGATACTCAACGAAAATGACCGGAGCCTAAACGCTCAACGTAATAACCGGAGTTTGGATACTCAAAGAAAATGACCGGAGCCTGAACGCTCAACTTAATAACCGCAGTTTGGATACTCAACGAAACAGACCGGAGTCTGAACGCTCAACGTAATAATCGGAGTCTGGATACTCAACAAAAATGACCGGAGCCTAAACGCTCAACATAATAACCAGAGTCTGGATACCCAACGAAACTAACCAGAGCGTGAGTGCTCAACTTAATAACCGGAGTCTGGATAATCAACGAAACTGACCGGAGCCTGAACGCTCAATGTAATAACCAGAGTCTGGATACCCAACAAAACTGAACGGAGCCTGAACGCTAAACTTAATAACCGGAGTCTGGATACTCAACAAAAATGACCGGAGCGTGAACGCTCAACGTAATAACCGGAGTCTGGATACTCAAAGATAATGATCGGCCGAAATTTTCAACTTAATAACCGGAGATTGGATACTAAACGAAACTGACCGGAGCCTGAACGCTCAACGTAATAACCGGAGTCTGGATACTCAACCAATCTGATTGGAGCGTGAACGCTCAACGTAATAACTGGTGTCTGGATACTCAACGAGACTGACCGGAGCCTGAACGCTCAACGTAATAACCAGAGTCTGGATACCCAACGAAACTGACCGGAGCCTGAACGCTCAACTTAATAACCGGAGTCTGGATACTCAATGAAACTGACCGGAGCCTGAACGCTCAACATAATAACCGGAGTCTGGATACTCAACGAAAATGACCGGAGCCTGAACGCTCAACGTAATAATCGGAGTCTGGATACTCAAAGAAAATGATCGGAGCTGAAACGCTCAACTTAATAACCGGAGATTGGATACTAAACGAAACTGACCGGAGCCTGAACGCTCAACGTAATATCCGGAGTCTGGATACTCAACGAATCTAACTGGAGCGTGAATGCTCAACGTAATAATTGGAGTCTGGATACTCAACGAGACTGACTGGAGCCTGAACGCTCAACGTAATAACCAGAGTCTGGATACTCAACGAAACTGAACGAAGCCTGAACGCTCAACTTAATAACCGCAGTCTGGATACTCAATGAAACTGACCGGAGCCTGAACGCTCAACGTAATAACCGGAGTCTGGATACTCAACGAAAATGACCGAAGCCTGAACGCTCAATGTAATAACCGGAGTCTGGATACTCAAAGAAAATGACTGGAGCCTGAACGCTCAACTTAATAACCGGAGTTTGGATACTCAACGAAACTGACCGGAACCTGAACGCTCAATGTCATAACCGGAGTCTGGATACCCAACAAAACTGAACGGAGCCTGAATGCTAAACTTAATAACCGGAGTTTAGATACTCAACAAAACTGACCGGAGCCTGAACGCTCAACGTAATAACCAGATTCTGGATACTCAACAAAAATGACCGGAGCGTGAACGCTCAACGTAATAACCGGAGTCTGGATACTCAAAGAAAATGATCGGCCGAAATTCTCAACTTAATAACCGGAGATTGGATACTAAACGAAACTGACCGGAGCCTGAACGCTCAACGTAATAACCGGAGTCTGGATACTCAACGAATCTGACTGGAGCGTGAACGCTCAACGTAATAATTGGTGTCTGGATACTCAACGAGACTGACCGGAGCCTGAACGCTCAACGTAATAACCGGAGTCTGGATACTCAAAGAAAATGACCGGATCCTGAACGCTCAACTTAATAACCGGAATTTGGATACTCAACGAAACTGACCGAAACCTGCACGCTCAACGTCATAACCGGATTCTGGATACCCAACAAAACTGAACGGAGCCTGAACGCTAAACTTAATAACCAGAGTTTAGATACTCAACAAAACTGACCGGAGCCTGAACGCTCAACGTAATAACCGGAGTCTGGATACTCAACAAAAATGATCGGAGCCTGAACGCTCAACGTAATAACCGGAGTCTGGATACTCAAAGAAAATGATCGGAGCCAGAACGCTCAACTTAATAACCGGAGATTGGATACTAAACAAAACTGACCGGAGCCTGAACGCTCAACGTAATAACCGGAGTCTGGATACTCAACGAATCTGACTGGAGCGTGAATGCTCAACGTAATAACTGGAGTCTGGATACTCAACGAAACTGACCGGAGCCTGAACGCTCAACTTAATAACCGGAGATTGGATACTAAACAAAACTGACCGGAGTTTGAACGCTCAACTTAATAACCGGAGTTTGGATTCTCAATGAAACTGATCGGAGCCTGAACGCTCAACGTAATAACCGGAGTCTGGATACTCAACGAAAATGACCGGAGCCTGAACGCTCAACGTAATAACCGGAGTCTGGATACTCAAAGAAAATGACCGGAGCCTGAACGCTCAACTTAATAACCGGAGTTTGGATACTCAACGAAACTGACCGGAACCTGAACGCTCAACGTCATAACCGGAGTCTGGATACCCAACAAAACTGAACGGAGCCTGAACGCTAAACTTAATAACCGGAGTTTAGATACTCAACGAAACTGACCGGAGCCTGAACGCTCAACGTAATAACCGGAGTCTGGATACTCAACGAAAATGACCGGAGCGTGAACGCTCAACGTAATAACCGGAGTCTGGATACTCAAAGAAAATGATCGGCCGGAATTTTCAACTTAATAACCGAAGATTGGATACTGACCGGAGCCTGAACGCTCAACATAATAACCGGAGTCTGGATACTCAACAAATCTGACTGGAGCGTGAACGCTCAACGTAATAACTGGAGTCTGGATACTCAACGAAACTGACCGGAGCCTGAACGCTCAACGTAATAACCAGAGTCTGGATACCCAACGAAACTGACCGGAGTTTGAACGCTCAACTTAATAACCGGAGTCTGGATTCTCAATGAAACTGACCGGAGCCTGAATGCTCAACGTAATAACCGGAGTCTGGATAGTCAACGAAAATGACCGGAGCCTGAACGCTCAACGTAATAACCGGAGTCTGGATACTCAAAGAAAATGATCGGAGCCGGAACGCTCAACTTAATAACCGGAGATTGGATACTAAACGAAACTGACCGGAGCCTGAACACTCAACGTAATATCCGGAGTCTGGATACTCAACGAATCTAACTGGAGCGTGAATGCTCAACGTAATAATTGGAGTCTGGATACTCAACGAAACTGACTGGAGCCTGAACGCTCAATGTAATAACCAAAGTCTGGATACTCAACGAAACTGACCGAAGCTTGAACGCTCAACTTAATAACCGGAGTCCGGATACTCAATGAAACTGACCGGAGCCTGAACGCTCAACGTAATAACCGGAGTCTGGATACTCAACCAAAATGACCGGAGCCTGAACGCTCAACGTAATAACCGGAGTCTGGATACTCAAAGAAAATGACCGGAGCCTGAACGCTCAACTTAATAACCGGAGTTTGGATACTCAACGAAACTGACCGGAACCTGAACGCTCAACGTCATAACCGGAGTCTGGATACCCAACAAAACTGAACGGAGCCTGAACGCTAAACTTAATAACCGGAGTTTAGATACTCAACGAAACTGACCGGAGCCTGAACGCTCAACGTAATAACCGGAGTCTGGATACTCAACGAAAATGACCGGAGCGTGAACGCTCAACGTAATAACCGGAGTCTGGATACTCAAAGAAAATGATCGGCCAAAATTCTCAACTTAATAACCGGAGATTGGATACTAAACGAAACTGACCGGAGCCTGAACGCTCAACGTAATAACCGGAGTCTGGATACTCAACGAATCTGACTGGAGCGTGAACGCTCAACGTAATAATTGGTGTCTGGATACTCAACGAGACTGACCGGAGCCTGAACGCTCAACGTAATAACCAGATTCTGGATACCCAACGAAACTGACCGGAGCCTGAACGCTCAACTTAATAACCGGAGTCTGGATACTCAACGAAACTGGCCGGAGCCTGAACGCTCAACGTAATAACTGGAGTCTGGATACTCAACGAAAATGACCGGAGCCTAAACGCTCAACGTAATAACCGGAGTTTGGATACTCAAAGAAAATGACCGGAGCCTGAACGCTCAACTTAATAACCGCAGTTTGGATACTCAACGAAACAGACCGGAGTCTGAACGCTCAACGTAATAATCGGAGTCTGGATACTCAACAAAAATGACCGTAGCCTAAACGCTCAACATAATAACCGGAGTCTGGATACCCAACGAAACTAACCAGAGCGTGAGTGCTCAACTTAATAACCGGAGTCTGGATAATCAACGAAACTGACCGGAGCCTGAACGCTCAATGTAATAACCAGAGTCTGGATACCCAACAAAACTGAACGGAGCCTGAACGCTAAACTTAATAACCGGAGTCTGGATACTCAACAAAAATGACCGGAGCGTGAACGCTCAACGTAATAACCGGAGTCTGGATACTCAAAGATAATGATCGGCCGAAATTTTCAACTTAATAACCGGAGATTGGATACTAAACGAAACTGACCGGAGCCTGAACGCTCAACGTAATAACCGGAGTCTGGATACTCAACCAATCTGATTGGAGCGTGAACGCTCAACGTAATAACTGGTGTCTGGATACTCAACGAGACTGACCGGAGCCTGAACGCTCAACGTAATAACCAGAGTCTGGATACCCAACGAAACTGACCGGAGCCTGAACGCTCAACTTAATAACCGGAGTCTGGATACTCAATGAAACTGACCGGAGCCTGAACGCTCAACATAATAACCGGAGTCTGGATACTCAACGAAAATGACCGGAGCCTGAACGCTCAACGTAATAATCGGAGTCTGGATACTCAAAGAAAATGATCGGAGCTGAAACGCTCAACTTAATAACCGGAGATTGGATACTAAACGAAACTGACCGGAGCCTGAACGCTCAACGTAATATCCGGAGTCTGGATACTCAACGAATCTAACTGGAGCGTGAATGCTCAACGTAATAATTGGAGTCTGGATACTCAACTAGACTGACTGGAGCCTGAACGCTCAACGTAATAACCAGAGTCTGGATACTCAACGAAACTGAACGAAGCCTGAACGCTCAACTTAATAACCGCAGTCTGGATACTCAATGAAACTGACCGGAGCCTGAACGCTCAACGTAATAACCGGAGTCTGGATACTCAACGAAAATGACCGAAGCCTGAACGCTCAATGTAATAACCGGAGTCTGGATACTCAAAGAAAATGACTGGAGCCTGAACGCTCAACTTAATAACCGGAGTTTGGATACTCAACGAAACTGACCGGAACCTGAACGCTCAACGTCATAACCGGAGTCTGGATACCCAACAAAACTGAACGGAGCCTGAATGCTAAACTTAATAACCGGAGTTTAGATACTCAACAAAACTAACCGGAGCCTGAACGCTCAACGTAATAACCGGATTCTGGATACTCAACAAAAATGACCGGAGCGTGAACGCTCAACGTAATAACCGGAGTCTGGATACTCAAAGAAAATGATCGGCCGGAATTCTCAACTTAATAACCGGAGATTGGATACTAAATGAAAGTGACCGGAGCCTGAACGCTCAACGTAATAACCGGAGTCTGGATACTCAACGAATCTGACTGGAGCGTGAACGCTCAACGTAATAATTGGTGTCTGGATACTCAACGAGACTGACCGGAGCCTGAACGCTCAACGTAATAACCGGAGTCTGGATACTCAAAGAAAATGACCGGATCCTGAACGCTCAACTTAATAACCGGAATTTGGATACTCAACGAAACTGACCGAAACCTGCACGCTCAACGTCATAACCGGAGTCTGGATACCCAACAAAACTGAACGGAGCCTGAACGCTAAACTTAATAACCAGAGTTTAGATACTCAACGAAACTGACCGGAGCCTGAACGCTCAACGTAATAACCGGAGTCTGGATACTCAACAAAAATGACCGGAGCGTGAACGCTCAACGTAATAACCGGAGTCTGGATACTCAAAGAAAATGATCAGCCGGAATTTTCAACTTAATAACCGGAGATTGGATACTAAACGAAACTGACCGGAGCCTGAACGCTCAACGTAATAACCGGAGTCTGGATACTCAACGAATCTGACTGGAGCGTGAATGCTCAACGTAATAACTGGTGTCTAGATACTCAACGAGACTGACCGGAGCCTGAACGCTCAACGTAATAACCAGAGTCTGGATACCCAACGAAACTGACCGGAGCCTGAACGCTCAACTTAATAACCGGAGTCTGGATACTCAATGAAACTGACCGGAGCCTGAACGCTCAACGTAATAACCGGAGTCTGGATAGTCAAAGAAAATGACCGGAGCCTGAACGCTCAACGTAATAACCGGAGTCTGGATACTCAAAGAAAATGATCAGAGCCGGAACGCTCAACTTAATAACCGGAGATTGGATACTAAACGAAACTGACCGGAGCCTGAACGCTCAACGTAATATCCGGAGTCTGGATACTCAACGAATCTAACTGGAGCGTGAATGCTCAACGTAATAATTGGAGTCTGGATACTCAACGAAACTGACTGGAGCCTGAACGCTCAACGTAATAACCAAAGTCTGGATACTCAACGAAACTGACCGAAGCTTGAACTCTCAACTTAATAACCGGAGTCTGGATACTCAATGAAACTGACCGGAGCCTGAACGCTCAACGTAATAACCGGAGTCTGGATACTCAACCAAAATGACCGGAGCCTGAACGCTCAACGTAATTACCGGAGTCTGGATACTCAAAGAAAATGACCGGAGCCTGAACGCTCAACTTAATAACCGGAGTTTGGATACTCAACGAAACTGACCGGAACCTGAACGCTCAACGTCATAACCGGAGTCTGGATACCCAACAAAACTGAACGGAGCCTGAACGCTAAACTTAATAACCGGAGTTTAGATACTCAACGAAACTGACCGGAGCCTGAACGCTCAACGTAATAACCGGAGTCTGGATACTCAACGAAAATGACCGGAGCGTGAACGCTCAACGTAATAACCGGAGTCTGGATACTCAAAGAAAATGATCGGCCGGAATTCTCAACTTAATAACCGGAGAATGGATACTAAACGAAACTGACCGGAGCTTGAACGCTCAACGTAATAACCGGAGTCTGGATACTCAACGAATCTGACTGGAGCGTGAATGCTCAACGTAATAACTGGTGTCTAGATACTCAACGAGACTGACCGGAGCCTGAACGCTCAACGTAATAACCAGAGTCTGGATACCCAACGAAACTGACCGGAGCCTGAACGCTCAACTTAATAACCGGAGTCTGGATACTCAATGAAACTGACCGGAGCCTGAACGCTCAACGTAATAACCGGAGTCTGGATAGTCAAAGAAAATGACCGGAGCCTGAACGCTCAACGTAATAACCGGAGTCTGGATACTCAAAGAAAATGATCAGAGCCGGAACGCTCAACTTAATAACCGGAGATGGGATACTAAACGAAACTGACCGGAGCCTGAACGCTCAACGTAATATTCGGAGTCTGGATACTCAACGAATCTAACTGGAGCGTGAATGCTCAACGTAATAATTGGAGTCTGGATACTCAGCGAAACTGACTGGAGCCTGAACGCTCAACGTAATAACCAAAGTCTGGATACTCAACGAAACTGACCGAAGCTTGAACTCTCAACTTAATAACCGGAGTCTGGATACTCAATGAAACTGACCGGAGCCTGAACGCTCAACGTAATAACCGGAGTCTGGATACTCAACCAAAATGACCGGAGCCTGAACGCTCAACGTAATAACCGGAGTCTGGATACTCAAAGAAAATGACCGGAGCCTGAACGCTCAACTTAATAACCGGAGTTTGGATACTCAACGAAACTGACCGGAACCTGAACGCTCAATGTCATAACCGGAGTCTGGATACCCAACAAAACTGAACGGAGCCTGAACGCTAAACTTAATAACCGGAGTTTAGATACTCAACGAAACTGACCGGAGCCTGAACGCTCAACGTAATAACCGGAGTCTGGATACTCAACGAAAATGACCGGAGCGTGAACGCTCAACGTAATAACCGGAGTCTGGATACTAAAAGAAAATGATCGGCCGGAATTCTCAACTTAATAACCGGAGATTGGATACTAAACGAAACTGACCGGAGCCTGAACGCTCAACGTAATAACCGGAGTCTGGATACTCAACGAATCTGACTGGAGCGTGAACGCTCAACGTAATAATTGGTGTCTGGATACTCAACGAGACTGACCGGAGCCTGAACGCTCAACGTAATAACCAGAGTCTGGATACCCAACGAAACTGACCGGAACCTGAACGCTCAACTTAATAACCGGAGTCTGGATACTCAACGAAACTGGCCGGAGCCTGAACGCTCAACGTAATAACTGGAGTCTTGATACTCAACGAAAATGACCGGAGCCTAAACGCTCAACGTAATAACCGGAGTTTGGATATTCAAAGAAAATGACCGGAGCCTGAACGCTCAACTTAATAACCGCAGTTTGGATACTCAACGAAACAGACCGGAGTCTGAACGCTCAACGTAATAATCGGAGTCTGGATACTCAACAAAAATGACCGGAGCCTAAACGCTCAACATAATAACCGGAGTCTGGATACCCAACGAAACTAACCAGAGCGTGAGTGCTCAACTTAATAACCGGAGTCTGGATAATCAACGAAACTGACCGGAGCCTGAACGCTCAATGTAATAACCAGAGTCTGGATACCCAACAAAACTGAACGGAGCCTGAACGCTAAACTTAATAACCGGAGTCTGGATACTCAACGAAAATGACCGGAGCCTGAATGCTCAACGTATTAACCGGAGTCTGGATACTCAAAGAAAATGACCGGAGCCTGAACGCTCAATGTAATAACCAGAGTCTGGATACTCAAAAAAATGACCGGAACCTTAACGTCAATGTAATAACCGGAGTCTGGATACCCAACGAAACTGACCATAGCCTGAACGCTCAACGTAATAACTGGAGTCTGGATACTCAACGAAACTGACCTGAGCCTGAACGATCAACGTAATGACCGGAGCTTGAACGCTCAACATAGTAACCGGAGTCTAGATACTCAACAAAAATGACCGGAGCCTGAATGCTCAACTTAATGACCGGAGTCTGGATTCTCAACAAAACTGACCCGAGCCTGAACGCTCAACAAAATGACCAGAGTCTGGATACTCAACGAAAATGACCGGAGCCTGAACGCTCAACGTAATGACCGGAGTCTGGATACTCAACAAAAATAACCGGAGCCTGTACACTCAACGTAATGACCGGATTACCGATACTAAACAAAACTTACCAGAGCATGGACGCTATACGTAATAACCGGAGTCTGGATACCTAACGAAACTAACTGGAGCCTGAACGCTCAACGGAATAACCGGAGTCTGGAAACTCAACGAAAATCACCAGAGTCTGAATGCTCAACGTAATAACCGGAGTCTGGATACCCAACGAAACGGACCGGAGCCTGAACGCTCAACGTAATAACCGGAGTCTGGATACCCAACGAAATTGACCAGAGCTTGAACGCTCAACTTAATAACCGGAGTCTGGATACTCAACGAAAATTACCGGAGCCTGAACGCTCAACATAATGACCAGAGTCTGGATACTCAACAAAAATGACCGGAGCCTGTACGCTCAACGTAATGACCGGAGTCTAGATACTCAATAAAACTTACTAGAGCCTGGACGCTATCCGTAATAACCGGAGTCTGGATACTTAACGAAACTAACCGGAGCCTGAACGCTCAACGGAATAACCGGAGTCTGGATACTCAACAAAAATCACCGGAGCCTGAATGATCAACCTAAAAAACCGGAGTCTGGATAACCGACGAAACTGACCGGAGCCTGAAAGCTCAACATAATAATCAGAGTCTAGATTCTCAATGAAACTAATCGGAGTTTGAATACAAAACGTAATAATCGGAGTCTGGAGACTCAACAAAAATGACCGGAGCCTGAAAGATCAACGTAATAACCGGACTAGATACTCAACAAAAATGACCAGAGCCTGAACGCTCAACGTAATAACCGGAGTCTGGATACCCAACGAAACTGACCGGAGCCTGAACGCTCAATGTAATAACCGGAGTCTGGATACCCAACAAAACTGAACGGAGCCTGAACGCTAAACTTAATAACCGGAGTCTGGATACCCAACGAAACTGACGGGAGCCTGAACGCTCAACTTAATAACCGGAGTCTGGATACTCAACAAAAATGACCGGAGCCTGAATGTTCAACTTAATAACCGGAGTCTGGATACTCAACAAAACTGACCGGAGCCTGAACGCTCAACGTAATAACCGGAGTCTGGATACTCAACGAAAATGACCGGAGCCTGAACACTCAACGTAATAACTGGAGTCTGGATACTCAAAGAAAATGACCGGAGCCTTAACGCTCAACTTAATAATCGGAGTTTGGATACTCAACGAAACTGACGAGAACCTGAAAGCTCAACATAATAACCGGAGTCTGGATACTCAACAAAAATGACCGGAGCCTGAATGCTCAATGTAATAACCGGAGTCTGGATACCCAAGGAAACTGATCGGAGCGTGAGTGCTCAAAGTAATAACCAGAGTCTGGATAATCAACGAAACTGACCGGAGCATGAACGCTCAACGTAATAACCGGAGTCTGGATACCCAACGAAACTAAAAGGAGCCTGAACGCTAAACTTAATAACCGGAGTCTGGATACTCAACGAAACTGAACGGAGCCTGAACGCTTAACGGAATGACCGGAGTCTGGATACTCAACGAAACTGACCGGAGCCTGAACGATCAACGTAATGACCGGAGCTTGAACGCTCAACATAGTAACCGGAGTCTGGATACTCAACAAAAATGACCGGAGCCTGAATGCTCAACTTAATGACCGGAGTCTGGATTCTCAACAAAACTGACCCGAGCCTGAACGCTCAACAAAATGACCAGAGTCTGGATACTCAACGAAAATGACCGGAGCCTGAACGCTCAACGTAATGACCGGAGTCTGGATACTCAACAAAAATAACCGGAGCCTGTACACTCAACGTAATGACCGGATTACCGATACTAAACAAAACTTACCAGAGCATGGACGCTATACGTAATAACCGGAGTCTGGATACCTAACGAAACTAACTGGAGCCTGAACGCTCAACGGAATAACTGGAGTCTGGAAACTCAACAAAAATCACCAGAGTCTGAATGCTCAACGTAATAACCGGAGTCTGGATACCCAACGAAACGGACCAGAGCCTGAACGCTCAATGTAATAACCGGAGTCTGGATACCCAACGAAATTGACCAGAGCCTGAACGCTCAACTTAATAACCGGAGTCTGGATACTCAACGAAACTGACCAGAGCCTGAATACTCAACATAATGACCGGAGTCTGGATACTCAACGAAAATTACCGGAGCCTGAACGCTCAACATAATGACCAGAGTCTGGATACTCAACAAAAATGACCGGAGCGTGTACGCTCAACGTAATGACCGAAGTCTAGATACTCAATAAAACTTACTAGAGCCTGGACGCTATCCGTAATAACCGGAGTCTGGATACTTAACGAAACTAACCGGAGCCTGAACGCTCAACGGAATAACCGGAGTCTGGATACTCAACGAAAATCACCGGAGCCTGAATGCTCAACCTAAAAAACCAGAGTCTGGATAACCGACGAAACTGACCGGAGCCTGAAAGCTCAACGTAATAATCAGAGTCTAGATTCTCAATGAAACTAATCGGAGTTTGAATACAAAACGTAATAATCGGAGTCTGGAGACTCAACAAAAATGACCGGAGCCTGAAAGCTCAACGTAATAACCGGACTAGATACTCAACAAAAATGACCAGAGCCTGAACGCTCAACGTAATAACCGGAGTCTGGATACCCAACGAAACTGACGGGAGCCTGAACGCTCAACTTAATAACCAGAGTCTGGATACTCAACACAAATGACCGGAGCCTGAACGTTCAACTTAATAACCGGAGTCTGGATACTTAACAAAACTGACCGGAGCCTGAACGCTCAACGTAATAACCGGAGTCTGGATACTCAACGAAAATGACCGGAGCCTGAACACTCAACGTAATAACTGGAGTCTGGATACTCAAAGAAAATGACCGGAGCCTGAACGCTCAACTTAATAATCGGAGTTTGGATACTCAACGAAACTGACGGGAACCTGAAAGCTCAACATAATAACCGGAGTCTGGATACTCAACAAAAATGACCGGAGCCTGAATGCTCAATGTAATAACCGGAGTCTGGATACCCAAGGAAACTGATCGGAGCGTGAGTGCTCAAAGTAATAACCAGAGTCTGGATAATCAACGAAACTGACCGGAGCATGAACGCTCAACGTAATAACCGGAGTCTGGATACCCAACGAAACTAAAAGGAGCCTGAACGCTAAACTTAATAACCGGAGTCTGGATACTCAACGAAACTGAACGGAGCCTGAACGCTCAACGGAATGACCGGAGTCTGGATACTCAACGAAACTGACCGGAGCCTGAACGATCAACGTAATGACCGGAGCTTGAACGCTCAACATAGTAACCGGAGTCTGGATACTCAACAAAAATGACCGGAGCCTGAATGCTCAACTTAATGACCGGAGTCTGGATTCTCAACAAAACTGACCCGAGCCTGAACGCTCAACAAAATTACCAGAGTCTGGATACTCAACGAAAATGACCGGAGCCTGAACGCTCAACGTAATGACCGGAGTCTGGATACTCAACAAAAATAACCGGAGCCTGTACACTCAACGTAATGACCAGATTACCGATACTAAACAAAACTTACCAGAGCATGGACGCTATACGTAATAACCGGAGTCTGGATACCTAACGAAACTAACTGGAGCCTGAACGCTCAACGGAATAACTGGAGTCTGGAAACTCAACAAAAATCACCAGAGTCTGAATGCTCAACGTAATAACCGGAGTCTGGATACCCAACGAAACGGACCGGAGCCTGAACGCTCAACGTAATAACCGGAGTCTGGATACCCAACGAAATTGACCAGAGCCTGAACGCTCAACTTAATAACCGGAGTCTGGATACTCAACGAAACTGACCAGAGCCTGAATACTCAACATTATGACCGGAGTCTGGATACTCAACGAAAATTACCGGAGCCTGAACGCTCAACATAATGACCAGAGTCTGGATACTCAACAAAAATGACCGGAGCCTGTACGCTCAACGTAATGACCGGAGTCTAGATACTCAATAAAACTTACTAGAGCCTGGACGCTATCCGTAATAACCGGAGTCTGGATACTTAACGAAACTAACCGGAGCCTGAACGCTCAACGGAATAACCGGAGTCTGGATACTCAACGAAAATCACCGGAGCCTGAATGCTCAACCTAAAAAACCAGACTCTGGATAACCGACGAAACTGACCGGAGCCTGAAAGCTCAACATAATAATCAGAGTCTAGATTCTCAATGAAACTAATCGGAGTTTGAATACAAAACGTAATAATCGGAGTCTGGAGACTCAACAAAAATGACCGGAGCCTGAAAGCTCAACGTAATAACCGGACTAGATACTCACCAAAAATGACCAGAGCCTGAACGCTCAACGTAATAACCGGAGTCTGGACACCCAACGAAACTGACCGGAGCCTGAACGCTCAATGTAATAATCGGAGTCTGGATACCCAACAAAACTGAACGGAGCCTGAACGCTAAACTTAATAACCAGAGTCTGGATACCCAACGAAACTGACGGGAGCCTGAACGCTCTACTTAATAACCGGAGTCTGGATACTCAACAAAAATGACCGGAGCCTGAAAGTTCAACTTAATAACCGGAGTCTGGATATTCATCAAAACTGACCGGAGCCTGAACACTCAACGTAATAACCGGAGTCTGGATACTCAACGAAAATGACCGGAGCCTGAACACTCAACGTAATAACTGGAGTCTGGATACTCAAAGAAAATGACCGGAGCCTGAACGCTCAACTTAATAATCGGAGTTTGGATACTCAACGAAACTGACGGGAACCTGAAAGCTCAACATAATAACCGGAGTCTGGATACTCAACAAAAATGACCGGAGCCTGAATGCTCAATGTAATAACCGGAGTCTGGATACCCAAGGAAACTGACCGGAGCGTGAGTGCTCAAAGTAATAACCAGAGTCTGGATAATCAACGAAACTGACCGGAGCATGAACGCTCAACGTAATAACCGGAGTCTGGATACCCAACGAAACTAAAAGGAGCCTGAACGCTAAACTTAATAACCGGAGTCTGGATACTCAACGAAACTGAACGGAGCCTGAACGCTCAACGGAATGACCGGAGTCTGGATACTCAACGAAACTGACCGGAGCCTGAACGATCAACGTAATGACCGGAGCTTAAACGCTCAACATAGTAACCGGAGTCTGGATACTCAACAAAAATGACCGGAGCCTGAATGCTCAACTTAATGACCGGAGTCTGGATTCTCAACAAAACTGACCCGAGCCTGAACGCTCAACAAAATGACCAGAGTCTGGATACTCAACGAAAATGACCGGAGCCTGAACGCTCAACATAATGACCGGAGTCTGGATACTCAACAAAAATAACCGGAGCCTGTACACTCAACGTAATGACCGGATTACCGATACTAAACAAAACTTACCAGAACATGGACGCTATACGTAATAACCGGAGTCTGGATACCTAACGAAACTAACTGGAGCCTGAATGCTCAACGGAATAACCGGAGTTTGGAAACTCAACGAAAATCACCAGAGTCTGAATGCTCAACGTAATAACCGGAGTCTGGATACCCAACAAAATTGACCAGAGCCTGAACGCTCAACTTAATAACCGGAGTCTGGATACTCAACGAAACTGACCAGAGCCTGAATACTCAACATAATGACCGGAGTCTGGATACTCAACGAAAATTACCGGAGCCTGAACGCTCAACATAATGACCAGAGTCTGGATACTCAACTAAAATGACCGGAGCCTGTACGCTCAACGTAATGACCGGAGTCTAGATACTCAATAAAACTTACTAGAGCCTGGACGCTATCTGTAATAACCGGAGTCTGGATACTTAACGAAACTAACCGAAGCCTGAACGCTCAACGGAATAACCGGAGTCTGGATACTCAACGAAAATCACCGGAGCCTGAATGCTCAACCTAAAAAACCGGAGTCTGGATAACCGACGAAACTGACCGGAGCCTGAAAGCTCAACATAATAATCAGAGTCTAGATTCTCAATGAAACTAATCGGAGTTTGAATACAAAACGTAATAATCGGAGTCTGGAGACTCAACAAAAATAACCGGAGCCTGAAAGCTGAACGTAATAACCGGACTAGATACTCAACAAAAATGACCAGAGCCTGAACGCTCAACGTAATAACCGGAGTCTGGATACCCAACAAAACTGAACGGAGCCTGAACGCTAAACTTAATAACCAGAGTCTGGATACCCAACGAAACTGACGGGAGCCTGAACGCTCTACTTAATAACCGGAGTCTGGATACTCAACAAAAATTACCGGAGCCTGAACGTTCAACTTAATAACCGGAGTCTGGATACTCAACAAAACTGACCGGAGCCTGAACGCTCAACGTAATAACCGGAGTCTGGATACTCAACGAAAATGACCGGAGCCTGAACACTCAACGTAATAACTGGAGTCTGGATACTCAAAGAAAATGACCGGAGCCTGAACGCTCAACTTAATAATCGGAGTTTGGATACTCAACGAAACTGACGGGAACCTGAAAGCTCAACATAATAACCGGAGTCTGGATACTCAACAAAAATGACCGGAGCCTGAATGCTCAATGTAATAACCGGAGTCTGGATACCCAAGGAAACTGACCGGAGCGTGAGTGCTCAAAGTAATAACCAGAGTCAAGATAATCAACGAAACTGACCGGAGCATGAACGCTCAACGTAATAACCGGAGTCTGGATACCCAACGAAACTAAAAGGAGCCTGAACGCTAAACTTAATAACCGGAGTCTGGATACTCAACGAAACTGAACGGAGCCTGAACGCTCAACGGAATGACCGGAGTCTGGATACTCAACGAAACTTACCGGAGCCTGAACGATCAACGTAATGACCAGAGTCTGGATACTCAACAAAAATGACCGGAGCCTGTACGCTCAACGTAATGACCGGAGTCTAGATACTCAATAAAACTT